>CM070781.1:91298333-91530833 GCA_036346955.1 Dipus sagitta | reverse complement strand
AAGGAATGACTTGGGCTGCTAAAGTACTCACCTAGCAAGCATAAGGACCCGAGTTTGATCTCCAGAACCCCTGTAAAAAAGCCACACAGGCTGGGTTTGGTAGTGCACACCTTTAATCTCAGTACTCAGGAGGCTGAGGTAGGAAGATCACTGTGAGTTCAAGGCCAACCTGAGACCACATAGTGAATTCCTGGTCAGCCTAGGCTACAGCAAGGCCCTACCTTGAAAAAAAAACAAACAAACAAACAAAAAAGCCCCACATGGAGGGCTGGAGAGATGGTTTAGTGATTAAGGTACTTGCCGGCAAAGTCTAAGGACCCAGGTTCAATTCCTCAGTACCCACATAAAACCAGATGTACATGGTGGCACATGCATCTGGAGTTCATTTGCAATGGCTAGAGGCCCTGGTGCACTCATTCTTTGTCTATCTGTCTTTTTCTCTCAAATAAATAAAAATAAAAATAAAAATTTCAAACTTTATTTTTAAAAAGCGACACATAGTAGTGCATGCTTGTAATCCCAGTAATCCAGTGATCCCTAGGGAGGCAGAGATAGGCGGATCCCTGGAGCTCACTGGCCAGCCAGTCTACCCTATTTGGTGAGCTCCAGGCCAATGACAGACCCTGGTTTTAAAAAGATGTATAGTGGGGCTGGAGAGATGCCTTAGCAGTTAAGGTACTTTCCTGCAAAACCTGAGGACCCAGGTTCAATTCCTGAGTACCCACATAAGCCAAATGCACATGGTGGTGCATGCATCTGGAGTTCATTTGCAGTGTCTAGAGGCTCTGGCACACCCATTTTCTCTCTCTCTCTCTCTCTCTCTCTCTCTCTCTCTCTCTCATAAATAAATAGGTAAAATATTTTTTTAAAAAATGTGTATGACATCTAAGGTTGTCCTCAGGCCTCCATACACACCCATATATACATGAATATGCACACACACACACACACGCACACACACACACACACACACACACACACAAAATAATTCCAAATATATTCTTTATGTTGCTTTTTCTGATCTCTAGAAAAAATCATCATGTGAAAACATTGAAAAGATTTTTAAAAAAAAGAGAGAGAGTTGTTTCCATTTAAACCCGGGTACTTGGCAGTGTGTGTGACCTGATTCCACACTGACACTAG
Source organism: Dipus sagitta (assembly GCA_036346955.1). Taxonomy (NCBI): domain Eukaryota; kingdom Metazoa; phylum Chordata; class Mammalia; order Rodentia; family Dipodidae; genus Dipus; species Dipus sagitta. Next base: position 91,529,690 of record CM070781.1, on the reverse strand, counting down.
CAGATACTAGAGTCCAAAAAGGCGGCCCAAGAGGCAGGATAAAGATAGAATAGAACAAGAAAAACACACAGAGCATCGAGAATTAGGTAGCACTGACATAAAGCCTCCAGGAGGCTAGGTTCAAAGTTCTCCAAGTAGAATCAGAATTAGAGCAGCAGGTCAACATTGAGATGTACAGAAATAGATCAGAGCAACAGTACAGAAACCAAGGAAAAGGAAAGGGGCAATTCCTGAGAACAGTCTGTCAGAAGTTTGGTTCCTGTGACTGACGGTTGACACCTGGCTGTAAGGACAAAGAACAGAGGGGAGCTCAGAGTGTTGTTCCCAAGAGAGTTAAGCCAGCGAGGCTATCCTCTATCCCGTCACATAAACCGGAAGTAAGATGGCGCTTTGGCAACATGGGTCTGGGAACAGGAAGAAGTCAAATGTAATGGGGTGATGATAGTGAGATGCTGATAATAGTGAGAGCCTCTGAGATAATAGTGATAATAGTGAGAGCCTCTGAGAAGGCATCAGGAGGAGAAATGGGGAAAACAAAGATAAAGGAGCACTCAGAACTCCATTAGGGCCACTTATTCCTATGCTTGTGGAATAGAAGCAGGAGCCCAAGCCAGCCACAAAGTCAGTGCTGGGCCCACAGAACATGAGCACTAGCATTCCACCAGTCAAAGGGCTGGGATCCTCACTGGGGAAACACGTGCATGTCTTCATCGAGGTTCTTTCTGCGCTTAGAGAACTGTGGACTGCCTTCAAGACTTGGTGCAGCCCTGGGAGGTGGACCGGCATTGCAGCTAATGGTCAAGCATGGACTCTTCACATTGGACAAGTTAACTCTTGACGACTTTTAATAATTTAAGTAAATATATTTTAAGTAAAAATACCTTGTCCTCTAAAAACTGTCTTTTGTTGATTTTTTAAAATATTTTAATTCAATTTATTTATTTATTTGAGAGTGAGAAAGAGAGAGAGAGAGAATGGGTCTGCCAAGGCCTCCAGCCACTGCAAACAAACTCCAGGTGCATGTGCCACCCTGTGCATCTGGCTTATGTGGGTCCTGGAGAATTGAATGGAGGTCCTTTGGCTTTGTAGGCAAGTGCCTTAACCACTAGGCAATCTCTCCAGCTCTCTGTCTATTTTTATTTATTTATTTTGAGAGAGAGAGAAAGAGACAGATAGAGAAAGAGAGAGGAGTATGGACACACCAGGGCTTTTAACAACTGCAAACTCCAGATGCATGTGTCACCTTGTGCATCTGTCTTACATGGGTACTGGGAAATCAAACCTGGGTCCTGAAATTTCATAGGCAAGTGACTTAACCACTAAGCCATTTCGCCAACCCAGTCACAACACTATCTGTGCATTATATCTCCATAACTACTTTCATCCTGTGTAACTGAACTGTATCTTGTGACCAACATATCCAATTTCACCCACCATTTGCCCCTGGGAATAATCATTATACTCTCTGTTTTTATGACTTTTGCTTTTTTAACTTCCTTGTGTAATTGATATCATGTTAATTTGTTGCTTACTATACTTTAGTATAATGTTCTCAAGGTTCATCCATATTATAACATGTGGTAGCATTGCTTTATTTTTTACTTAATTAATTTATTTATCTGTATGTTTGTGGGGGGGGTGGTAACAGGGTTTCTTGCCACTGCAAACAAATGTCCATCCATAAGGAATTGGGAAACTAGACGCTGGCTAGCAGGCTTTGCAAGCAAGCACCTCTAACTATTGAGCCATCTCCCCAGTCCCTTCCTCTCTTTTATAGGTTGAAGATATTTCTATGTGTGTGAGAGAGACAGAGAGAGGAGAGGAGAAAAAGGAAGAAGCAGGTGAGAGTTTGTCATTCAGCCACTGAGAGACACCTACTGCATACACAGCTTGGTCACTGTGATTAATGCCGCAGTGCGCAGAGGTGTGCAGACAGCTCTTCAAAACACAGACCTCATTTCCTGGGCCATATACCCAGATGCGGGAATGGTAGGTCACATGGTAGCTCTATTTTTAATGATTGAGGAGCCTCCCTATGGTTTTACACCATGGTTGTACCAGCTCATAGTCCTACTAACAGTGCGAAACAGCTGCTCCAGTAGATGAGACGATATCCCAGGTGCCAGAATGACCAGCATGAGCTGCCTTGCAAAGCTAGCTCATAGTTTTAGAGACTGAAAACTCTACCTAGCAGCCTCACCTGTGGGGCCTCTTGTGAAGGTTGTATTGTTGAAAGTATCATAATAGTGGAAACGACAGGAGCCTGTAACAAGGAATTCAGGGGCCACATTTGGCCATTTTTGACCACCCGCTCTTGAAGGAAACTAATCAGGCAAGGTCCTTCTAGAACTACATCAGTCCCTCTAGAGGTGGTACCATCAATGACCTCATCATCTTCCACTACATACCACCTCTGTCTTAAAGGTCCCTCCACCTCTTAACGTCTCCTACCCCTCCCCCAACTGGGGACCAATCTTCATGAATCTTTAGGGACAAACTCATGTCATTTCCAAACCAGCAGATGTATGGTTGGCAATGTTATTTCCATTTTTTAAATTATTTATTTATTTGAGAGACAGGGACACAGAGAGAGAGAGAGAGAAAGAAAGAATGGGCATGCCAGGGCCTCCAGCCACTGCAAATGAACTTCGGTAGCATGTGCCACCTTGTGTATTGGGCTTATATGGGTACTGGGGAATTGAACCCGAGTCCTTAGGCTTTACAGGCACGCACACTAACCATCTCTCCAACATTATTATTTCCATTTCTGTAGGTTGTCCCTTGGCTTTTGTTTTCTTTGCAGAAGCTGTGTATGTCGATGCTTTCCTCTTTGTCCATGTGTACTTTTGCTCCCTGTGTTTGGGTTCCTAACCAGGACATCATTGCCCAGACCATGTAAGATCATGGAATCTGAAGATAGAGATAATTGCACATCTTCCTTTCTTGACTTAGATGATTTTTCATTTCTTTTCCTTGCCTTGTGTGAGGCAAGGTGAGGACCTTTAGTACTGTAGAGAATAGAAGTGGTGAGGACGAGTACAGCAGACAGCTTCAGGTTCGCTGAGATGAAATTCAAGGACCCACCCAGACACAGTTATGGAGGATTTATTGAAGCTTACAGCTCCAATGGAGGTTCTATAACTGTGCTCCATAACTGTGCCTGGTCTGGAAGTTCATCTCTGCGACCTGAAGCTGTCTACTATAATACCTGCCAAGAATCAGCTTAAAGGAGGGAGGATTTTCTTTTTTGATTTGCAGTTCCATCCCATCATTTGAACATGGGGTATGATTCTTGTAATCTAGTCAGTTGATTGGCGTTTTGTCAATCATGTGTTTTTGCACATATGTTCACCAAGAATATCTGTGTACAGTGTTTTTTTTTTCATGGAGTATCTCTGTCTGGTTTTTGTCATGGTAATAATCCTGGCCCTGTTAAAAGAATGGGGGCTTCAGAGATGGCTTAGCAGTTAGAGCGCTTGCCTGCAACACCTAAGGACCCATGTTCGTCGACTCTCCAGATCCCACGTAAGCCAGATGCACAAAGGTGAGGCAAGCGCAAGGTTGCACATGTCCACTAGGTGGCACAAGCGTCTGGAGTTCAATTTCAGTGGCTGAGACCCTGGCCAGCTAATTCTCTCTCACACTCTCTCCCTAAAATTTAAAAAAAAAAAAAAAAAGCAAATTTAAAAAGAATGTGGTAATATTTCTCTCTCCTGTTTAATTTTTAGAAAAGATATAGATTAGTAATAATCCTTCTTTAAATGTTTGGTAGAATTCACCAGTGAAGCCGTCAGTTCAGGATCTTTCATTTATTAGGTCAGGTTTTTATTTGTTGGGATATCTTTGGTTAATAATTATATCAGTTCACAAATGGCAAGACCCTATTGCTGAAGACACCACATGTTTTGGTTGCAGGATACTGAGAAATAAACCTGGAACTGAGCGAGATGCCTCCTCCATGCTGGCTAGCTGTCATAGTGCTGGAAAGTGCTGTATGCAGACCACAGGGGAGAAAAGCCATCAGTTGTCTAAACCAGCAGTAGAACCTGCAAGCCACATACCAATCAGCTACCCAAGATGTGCCCACTGGTGCAATGGTGGCATGGTTGTTATGGGAGTAACCAACTGTTCTCTGATTAGATTTGAGACCTGGTCCATGTCTAGTACCAAACACCTAATGAAAAGCCTATGGGTCATAGGCCCTAGTGGGAAAACTACTACTGTTGTTTGTCTAAATGGATATGTTGTGTCCATCTAATTGCCCTCTAAATATTTATGTTTATGCCCATAGATTAGTGCTGCTCTCACATTTGGTCAGAGAAGCTTCTTTTTGAGAATGGCTGTGACCACTGGGGAGACTTGAAGCTCATCAAAGTGCTGAGAAGAAGTGTCTGTTAAGTGCTCAGCACTAAATGAGATGTCTCTTACCACACCCGACAAGGCTCAAGGAACACTGCAGAAGAAGGAAAGAAGAATGTAAGGTCCAGAGCAGGGTGTGGTGGCACATGCCTTTAATACCAGCACTAAGGAGGCAGAGGTAGTTCAAGGCCATGAGTTCAAGGCCAGCCTGAGACTACAGAATAAATTTCAGGTCAGCCTGGGCTATAGTGAGACCCTACCTTGAAAAAAAAAAAAAAGAATATAAAGTACAGAGATGGAGAGGAGTGCTTTGGAATGCTATCTTCTGGACGTGAAGTGGCCATTGCATTCATGACCTCACAACAGCTAGCATTTCCTTCACACAACCTGCACAATATTGGACCCATCAACATGTCATCATGTATGATGAAGAAGGGCAAAAACAAGATCAAAGTAGAAGAGGGACTAATTGGAAAGAAGAGGAATTAAGTAGAAGGGGAATGAAGGAGGGGAGCAAATGAAGGTATTAGGAGGGGATTATGATCAAAATACATTATGCCTATGTTTGAAAAGTGTCAATAAAAACTTTTAAGGGGCTGGAGAGATGGCTTAGTGGTTAAGACACTTGCTTGCAAAGCCAAAGGACCCAGGTTCGATTTCCCAAGACCCATGTAAACCAGATGTACAAAGGGGTGCATGAGTCTGGAGTTTATGTGTAGCAGCTGGAGGCCCTGGTACTCTCTCTCTCTCTCTCTCACTCTCTCTCTCTCTCTCTCTCTCTCTCAAATAAATAAATAAATAAGAGTAATAAAATTTTTTAAAAACTTTTAAAAAATAGTTAAATGAGTTCATTTTCTGTTACTACAACAGAATATTTGATTTGGGGTACTTTATGAAGAAAAGTGATTTGTTTAGCTCATTGTTTTGGAGGCTGAAAGTGTAAGATCTAGGGTAGGGAACCCTGGTAAAGATCACCGTTATACCCTGAATGTGCCATATCCCCCATAGGCTCATGTGTTTGAACATTCAGTCACCATCTGGTGGTGCTGCTTTGGGAAGTATTGGAAACCACAGGAGGTGTCGCCTAGCTGGAGGAAATAGGTCACAGGGGGATGGGCCTTAAGCTTTATAGCCTGGCCCTGATTCTGGCCTTCTCTCTGCTTCCTTGTCTGTCAAGATGTGAGCAAGCAGCCTAGTGCTCCTGCCACTTCAGTCGTGAACTGCTCCTGCCTCTGTGCCTTCCCCACCCTGTTAATCTATACCCCAAACCATAAGCCAAGATAAATCCCTCCTCTTTTCTGTTGCTTCTGCACAGATACTTAGTCACAGTGATAAGGAAAGTAACTAATTCATACCCCTTGTCTGCATCGTGTCAGCATAACATCAGTGTGAAGAGGGAAGTGGTCCTGTGCAGAAGGAAGACTAGAGGGCAGAGGGATTCATGGGGCAGCCTTGCTTCTTATAACAGCCTGCTCTCATGGCAATTAAACAGGTCCCATGAGAAGTGCATTAATCCTGCTTTGATGTTAATGTGGCTTGTCCCCCAAAAGGCCATGTGCTAGAGGCTTGGCCCATAGAGAGGTATTTGGAGATGGTGTGGAATCTGTAAGATGCAGGACCACCTAAAGGAAGAAAGAACCTAGGGGACTGTGCCCTAGAAAAGCACCTCTGGCTCATTTCTTCAAGAGGATTATTATTATTTTTTTGTTTTGTTTTTTCAAGGTAGGGTTTCACTCTAGCCCAGGCTGGCCTGGAATTCATTACGGAGTCTCAGGGTGGCCTTGAACACTCAGCAATCCTCCTACCTCTGCCTCCCCAGTGCTGGGATTAAAGGCGTGTGCCACCACACCCGGCTTAAGAGGATTATTATTTTTTTTTAATTTTTTTATTCATTTTTATTTATTTGAGAGTGACAGAGAGAGAAAGAGGCAGATGGAGAGACAGAGAGAGAATGGGCGCGCCAGGGCCTCCAGCCACTGCAAACGAACTCCAGACGCGTGCGCCCCCTTGTGCATCTGGCTAATGTGGGACCTGGAGAATCAAGCCTCGAACCGGGGTCCTTAGGCTTCACAGGCAAGCGCTTAACCGCTAAGCCATCTCTCCAGCCCCAAGAGGATTATTTTTTAAAGGGGACCTTAGCCTTATCTGTTTCCTGGTTCAAAATGCAATCCTTCTCCTGCATGTGTTCCACAGTCTCTCCACCATGGGTCCTTCACCAGAGCCTGCACCATGATGCCTAAAATTTCAAGTCTCCAAAACTACAGGCCAAATAAAAACTCACTACTTCATATATAGTCTGTCTCAAGTATTTAATTAAAGTACTGCAAAGCTGGCTGAGACAATCCCTGCTGATGGCAGCATCCCCCAGTATCTTAACTCCCTTCCACTATGCCCCATCCCTTCAGGGTCCCATCACTATCCAACAATACCACAGTGGGGACCAGCTTTCCCAAACATGAAATGTTTCAGGCACCCTCAAATGACACTCAAAACATATCCCTGATTGAATGTTGCTGCTCATTATTGGTGTGCTCAGATTCTCTATTTCTTCATGATTCAGTCTTGGCAGATTGTATGCTTCTGGGAATTGATCCATCCCCTCGGATTCAAATTCCTCGGCATATAATTGACCATAACCAGCCTTTATGAGCTTTTGTGTTTGAGGGTATCAGTAGTAATATGGACTCTTTATAATTATTTTTGCTTGTGAGTATGTGTGTGTACAATGTGGGGTGTGCATGTGTGTGTGTATATACATGTATGTGTATGTGTATGGGCCCTTTTGTGCTGGGAAACACTTAATCTGTAGTGGCAGGATCCAAAGGTCAGATGTTTAACTCCATCACTCTTAACTCCTGTTCTTATTTGAGCCTCTTAACAACACTGGAGATCCCTGATATACATATTTAGGTAGAAACTTTGTATGGACACATCATGTGTTGGCACTATCATTTCCTTTCCTCTCTGCCCCCATTCCTCTGAGGGCTCTCCACAGTGGGATTGCAGGTATTCACCATGGGGTTGTGAGAGCAGCAGTCATTGTGTAGGGGTACTGGGGTGGGGGTCCCTGGATCCTCAGGGCCACAGTTCCCTGGAGAACAGTCAGGCAACTGGAGGAGCAGGGTCTTGAGTGGCTGTGAGGGTGACAGGAAGTACACCTGGAAGACAGCTTCAGAGAACAGCTCGTTTATTTGTCAGGGGACTGAGTTTTTATAAGTAGTTGAGAGAAAGTGGAAAGAGATTGGTGGGTTCAAAGGTTGATAGCTGATGCCTAGGGACGTTCATTCCAGCATGTAGGGAGAGGGTTCGGTGATCCATGCAGTGACGGGAAAAGGTACCGGTGATGGGGGATGGACTGTGTGAAGGCTGCTGGCTGATACCATATAAGGAGTTTCCTAGGAAACTGACCAAAGGTCACAGGGCTTTGAGCAAAGCCTAAGTCTCAGGACATCCAGGTGTTCTAGGATTGGAGAGGGTGTGGCCTCCTGTATCCAGAGGACCCTTAGCAGTGCCTGGCAGCTCAGGCCCATGTTAACCCTCAGTGGCCCTGGGCTCTTACCTCCTGTGCCCAATGGTGGAGGGGGCAATGCCTCTGGATAGTCCCTCCCAACCTGTGGTTCTTAACAATCTTTCCATCCCCTCTTCCACAAAATTCCCAGAGCCATGGTGGGTGTGTTTTAAGACCACTTTGGTGTTGAGCTCTCAGCAGCTTCTGGATTTCTGTTTTGATATGTTTTGAGTGTCTTCAGTGTCTATCTCCTTCACCCTGGCCCAGGTTGTTAGGCTCACCTTGGAAGCAGCAGTTTTGCTCATCTCGCCAATTCCTCTGTGGTTCACCTGGGCCCTAGCTGATGTGCAAGGGGTAGTTTATCTCCTGACGGGGAGTCAGCTTTCTTTTCTTGTCTTATTGATAGATCTTAGTGATTCTTGGTTCTCACTGCCTTCTTTTTGAAAAAGACAAATAGATCCTTCAATGGAGAATGTGATCATCATAGGTCAAAGAGAATGAGCATTGTTAATTTGGAGAAATTCTGATAGGTGTAGCCTCTCTTTGGGCCAAAGACTAGTGGGAGCTTCTTTTGGAATCTATAATCTGGGTCTCCACAGGATTCTGACTTGGTTCCCAGTTCCAGCTCTCTGTTTTAAGGGAGTCCCTGTGATTCCCTACTCTGTATTCCCTTTTGCCAGATTGGGATTGCAGGTGTACATAGCCACACCCAGCAGTTTACGTTGGATGTAGAGATTCAAATTTAGGCAATTTCTGGCATCCTTGGGCTCTTAGACTCTTGTAGAAGGGCACTTAAGCACTAAGCCATCTCTCCAGTCCTATACTTTTATTTATTTGGGTCTTGTCTTCTTCCTTAGTCTTGCTAAAGTTGAGTAAATTTTGTTTTTAAAAAAAGCTCAGTTTTGTTGATCTTTCCTATTGTCTTCTAATCTCTACTTTGTTTATTTCTGTTGTGATCATTTTTATCTCTGATCTTTTTATTTTTCCTTTGTTCTTTTTCTGAATCCCTGTGTTTTAAACTGGGTTCAGACCTCACTTACCTGGATATTCTCACTATTCCTCTAGCACTGAGTTTCCTCCTACCTGTACGTGTTGGAAAACTGTTCCCATTTTTATTTGCCTAATGTGTTTACTTATTTGTCTTGCTTTTTTAATCATTTTTTTTTAATTTCCTTGACACCACTGCATTTAAAATTTAGGTTCCTAAATACAGTTTGTGAATGAGACCCTTTGTAGACAAGCATTCCCAGAATTGCTTTAATTATATACTTTGTGGTTATATTCTGGTTACAAAATCCTTTGGCATTCTTATTAGATCTTACTGGACCTAATTTTTTTATTATTTTTATTTTTATTGATTTATTTGAGTGAGAGATAGAGGCAGAAAGAGAGAGAGAGCGAGAGACAGAGATTCAGAGACTGGGCACACCATGGCCTCCAGCCACTACAAACAAACTCCAGATGCATGCACCCCCTTGTGCATCTGGTTTACATGGGTCCTGGGGAATCGAACCTGGGTCCTTCGGCTTTGCAGGCAAGTGCCTTAACTGCTAAGCCATCTCTCCAGCCCATAAACCTAATATTTTTTAATCACTGTGGGTTGGCGAAGTACTTGTGCCACAGCATATGTGTGGAACCAGAGGTTGCTTTGCATGTTGGTCCTTGTCTTTCATCTTGTGAGACAGGGTCTCTTGTTTTTGCCACTGTATATGCCAGGTTAGCTGGCTCAGAAGCTTCCAGGGATTCTCTTGCCTCCACCTCCCATCTCAGGGTAGTGATCCTGGGATTACAGACATGCACTATGGCGCCCTAATTTTGATGTGAGTTCTGAGAATCTGAACTAATGTCCTCATGCTTGTAACTGCGAGTGTTTTACCCCCTGAGCATCTCCCCAGTCCTAGATATAATATTTTTTGTGGGGGGATCATTTTGCTGAATTTCATGTAGTTGATCTAAATCTCTTTTTTATGTTTTTGTTCACCTTAGGATTCTGGACATTGTATATTGCTTGTTCTCTCCACTCAGATTTCCCTCTGACTTTTTAGAAACTTATTCATTGACATTTTCATGCATGTATATAATGTATTTTATCATAATCCTATCCCATTACTTTCTTTTGTTCCCCATTCCACTGAACCCGTACTTTTTTCCAACTAGTCCTTCTTTTATTTGGCTTTTTTTTTTTTTGCCTTCCACAAATTGGATATATATATATATATATGTATATATATATATATATTTTTTTTTTTACCCTCCTCCATCATCCATGACAGAATGTTGATGGGCCCAGGATTATGCAGGTTTTACATAGGGTAATGATAGTTACTATAAGGTCATGAATGCAATGGCCACCTCATGTCTAGAAGACAATATTCCAAAGCACTCCACCCATCTCTGGATCTTACATTATTTCAGAAATGTTCCCTGGGCCTTAGTAGGTGTGACAGATATGTCTCATTTAGTGTTGAGCATGCAACTGTCACCTCATACAAGCACTTTGATGAGTTTTGAATCTCCCCAGTAGATGCTATCATCTTTAAAAAGCAGCTTTTCTGACCAAATGTGAGAGAATGAACCTACCTGGAGATAGCACATTAGTCTGGTCTTGCTGGCACTCATGTGTTGAGTACTTGGAACAGTGCTTGGGTTATTTTGTGTTCACCTGTCTTTGCTCTGCTTTTTGGTGCTTAGAGTTCAGTCTTGGTAGTACCTGCCACTGATTTGTAGATAGAGTATATATGGTGGATTCAATTCAAGTTGCGCCTGTACTTGAATTTACACTTGGATCCAAGCCCAAATGGGAGATGGCTGCTTCTCCCATGGTGAAGAGAAGAGGGTGATAAAAGTACACCAAGTGCTGGAACTCAGCCTAAGCCTTAAGTCATCTGTGCCCATGGGATGAAGGGAAGAGGATTCCTCAAGGGAATCCAGGGCTTCCAGTTAAGATGGCAGTGTAGGAACCACACCAAAGCAGCCTAGGGGAGAAAAAAAAAAAAACAGCAAAATACACTCTTCTGCTAAAAAATGAGGTGTATAAGAAATTACCAATGGCAGCAAAGAAGTAGGAGATATCCAGAGCATCTAGAGCCCACACAGGCAGGCAGAAGCAGCTCCAGCAGCGGTGGCACCAGGTCCGCGATGACAGCAGGTCCGCGATGACAGCAGGTCCGCGGGGCCACAGCTGCAAGGCTCTGCTTGAGCCACAGGAAAAGCCAGGTAAGGAGATTTTCCACTCACACTAGAGATCGTTGCAAACTCAAGAAACTGTGAAGCAAGGACTGCAGTGAACAACAGAGGAGCAGATCACAAGGTGGAGGATCACATGGACCAGAGGGAGAACTAGAGCCACCATCCACAGCCTCCCCTCCCCCACCACCAGTGCAAGCACCAGCGACCTGGGGAAAGGAGCTCACAGCACCCAGCACCGGTGATAAGAGCAGCGATCCAGTGACCCAGCCAGCCTACTTGAACCCACAGTGCACCAAAGAGGGACCCAAGCAGGAGCGCAGCATAACTAAAATGAAAATCATCCCAAAAGGTAACTGGGATTACACCAGGTCAGTACCTGACAAATAAGCCTGGTATACAAGCTTGAATCGGAAGTGCAAATTGCACCTTCCATATCAGGATAAATTATATGTTAAATCTGATGGATGGTTGGATTTGCCATTCTTAAATAAGCTATATTTTGGGCTTGTTATTTGTTGCTTCCTGATTTACAGTGGCTTTGTTTCTGCTTCTGTTGTTCATTAGAGAAGGGACTCACTTGGTCACAAGCTGACTTGGAACCCTCAACAGACCAGAAATCTTAACCTCCTAGGTGACAGGATTAAGGGTGTGGGGCAACACACACCCTAAGGGACTGTGTCTTTGTTAGAGGATCTTGTTGTCATAATACTTACTCTTGCACAAATACTCTGTGCTGTTTTTCATTGAATGTTTACATTGTTTAGTTAAATTTTAGAATCTGCCTGTATTTTGTTCCACTCAGCCCACTTGAATACTCTCATAGCAGGCAAACCTAACATCAAGGGTCACTTTTGCAGATACTCTGAGAGTCTTAAGAGCCACACCTAGCACCTTAAGCTCCTACCCTGAAGATATATAACACCATATTGATTGATATATCTAATAATACTGCAGTTAACTAGAAAATCCAAGCATTAAATTAATCCAAGATGCAAAAATATGTACATTATAACACAAGAAACTTGAAATATCAAGACAACATAAATCCACTAAAAAGTATTAATGCATCAGAAATGACCTCCGGTGAGAATGAGTTAGAGGAAATGCCTGAGAAAGATTTCAAAAGAATAATCATAAATATGCTCAAAGAAGTCAAAGAGGAAATCAAAGGAAAGAAAGAGTAAATCAAAGGAATCAAAGAAGACACAGGAAACCAAATTCATGAAATAAAGAGTCAATACAAGACATAAATAAGGAAATAGAAATAATAAAGAAAAACTAGTCAGAATTACTAGCAATGAAATAAAAAATAAATAAATAAATAAATAAAATAAAAAACTTTGTAGAAAATCTCACCAGTAGAATGAGTGAAGGAGAGGACAGAATAACTAAACTGGAAGACCCGGTGGCAGATCTAATACAGTCCAACAAAGAGAAAGACAAACTAATAGGAAAGTATGAATGGGAATTTCAAGATATTTGGGACAGTATGAAAAGATTAAACAAGAATTCAGGGTATAGTAGAAGGAGAAGAATTTCACGCCAAAGGCGTAATAGGCATTTTCAACAAAATCATAGAAGGAAACTTCCCCCAAATTGGGAAAGAGATGCCAATGCAGATGCAGGAATCCTTTAGAACACCAGACAGACAAAACCTGGAAAGAACCTCTCCTAGCCATATTATAACTAAACTACCAAACATACAAACCAAAGAAAATATATTGAAATCAGTTAGAAAGAAAAATCAAGTTAATACAAAGGCAAGCCCATCAGGATCACAGAAGATTACTCAACACAAGCCAGAAGGGCTTGGAGTCATGTATTCCAAGTTCTGAAAGATAACAACTGTCAACCAAGGTTACTTTATCCTGCAAAGCTATCCATTCAAATAGAAAGAGAAATAAGGATATTCCACAACAAAAGCAGGCTAAAGGAATATTTGAAGACAAAACCAGCTCTACAGAAAATACCTGAAAGAATCCTCCATGCTGAAGAGAAAGAAAAGCACACATATAAGGAACCTGGAAAAAAAAAATACTCAAATACTAGTTAATAAAAGAGAGCAAAGGTAAAACCAGAAGAACTACAAAAAATGGCAAAAATAAATATACACCTTTCAATAAGATCTCTTAATATCAATGGCCTCAATGCCCCAACCAAAAGACATAGGTTTGCAGACTGGGTTAAACAGCAGGATCCTTCAATTTGTTGCCTCCAAGAAACTCACCTTTCTACAAAGGATTGACACTATCTTAGGGTGAAAGATTGGAAAATGGTGTGTCAAGCAAATGGGCCTAGAAAACAAGCAGGAGTTGCTACCCTAATATTTGACAAGATAAACTTCATTCCAACATTAGTTAGAAAGATAAGGAAGGTCACTTTATATTAATTAAAGGCACACTCCAACAGGAGGATATTACAATCCTAAACATATACGCACCTAACACGGGGGCTCCCAACTTCATCAAACAAACGCTATTAGAACTAAGGTCACAGATAACACCAAACACAGTTGTAGTGAGTGACTTCGACACCCCACTCCCATCAATTGACAGGTCATCCTGGCAAAAAAATAAACAGAGAGGCATCTGGATTAAATGAGGTCATAGAAGAAATGGACCTAATAGACATATACAGGACATATACATACACATTCTTTTCAGCAGCACATGGAACATTCTCTAAAATAGACCATATATTAGGACACAAAGCAAATCTTAACAAATATAGGAAAATTGAAACAATTCTTTGCATTCTATCTGACCACAATGGAATCAAACTACAAATCAATAGCATGAAAAGCTATAGAGCATACACAAAATCATAGAAACTAAATAATGCACTACTAAACAATGAATGGGTCAATGAATAAATCAAGAAGGAAATCAAAAAATTCATAGAGTCAAATGATAATGAGAACACAACATACCAAAACCTTTGGGACACAATGAAGGCAGTCCTAAGAGGGAAATTTATAGCGTTAAGTGCCTATATTAAGAAACTAGAAAGGTCTCAAGTAAATGACCTTCACCTTAACCCTTGGAAAAAAAAGAACAAGGGAAACCGAAAATCAGTAGATGGGAAGAAATAATAAAAATTAGGGCAGAAATTAATGAAATAGAAACAAAAAAAATCCAAAGGATCAATGAAACAGAGTTGGTTCTTTGAAAGGATAAGCATGATTGATAAATCCTTAGCAAATCTGACCAAAAGAAAGAGAGAAGAGACACAAATTAATAAAATTAGAGATGAAAAAGGCAGCATCACAATAGATACTAGAGAAATTCAAAAAATCATAGGGACATACTATAAAAACATATACTCCACTAAGTATGAAAATATGAAAGAAATGGATAATTTTCTTGATTTATATGACCTACCTAAATTAAATCAAAAAAGAGGAGCCCTTCTACACTGTTGGTGGGAATGCAAGCCATTGTGGAAATCAGTGTGGAGGTTCCTAAGACAGCTAAAAATATATCTACCCTAAAGGGAATCCAGGTGCTGCAACTTACTCACTGGTCTCAATCAGGTCCTAATCACAATGTCGAGCCCTATGCACCCATGAATGGTGAAGGGAAGAGAAGTCCTCTCACTTTAAAAAATATTTTTTAGTTATTTATGTGAGAGAGACAGAGAGAGTGTAAGGATGGGCATGCCAGGGCCTCCTTCTACTGAGATGAGCTCCAGACACACGCATCACTTTGTACACCTGGCTTTACATGGGCACTGGAGAATCAAACCCAGCTCCTCAGGCTTTACAGGCAAGTGCTTTTAGCCACTGAGCCATCTCTCCAGCCGCCCATTCTTTTTAAATTATTGTGCATAGGTGTCTATGGATGGGTAGGTGTGTATGATGTGTGTATATCAGCCTGAGGACAACTTTGGGGTGTTTATTTTCTCCTTTCACTTTTGCTTGAGACAAGGTCTTCCTTGTTGCTGTTGTCATGGCATGTGTGACAGTCTTGCTGGCCCACAGACTTCCAGATTCTCCACTCTGCCTCCCATTGCTGCAAGTGCATTGGGATTACAGACACACATGACACTCTTTGTCCAGCTTTATGTGGGTGTGGAGGATTCTAACTTAGCTTTACAAACCTCATAGCAAGTACCTTTAACTGCTGAGTCATCTCCCCAGCCCCTGTTTTTACCATTTTTTAAAAAATATTTTTTTCTATTTTTATTTATGAAAGAGAAAATGGGTGTGTCAGAGTCTCTACCCACTGTAAACAACTCTAGGTGCATGTGCTTCCATGTGCATCTGGCTTATGTGGGTTCTGGGGAATCAAACTTGGGTCCTTAGCTTTGCAGGCAAGCACATAACTGCTATGCCATCTCTCCAGCCCTTTATCACTTTTGATCTCCTTTTTGTTCAGAATTATGTTGCTTAATTTCGATATATATCTAAATTTTCCCATTTTCTTTCTGTTTTTTTTTTCATTGATAACACAGTTCTTGTTTATTATGGTTACAATAGCGACATTAGCAATCCATCTAGTATGTCATATTATTCCACAATATATACTACTCTCAGTATAGTGAATCTACATTTTGTTGTTTGTTTATTTGGAGGTAGTATCTCTCTGTAGCCCAGGCTGACTTGGAACTCGGTACTTCCATGCTGGCCTTGAACTCACAGTGATCCTCCTACGTCTTCTTCTCAAGTGCAGCAATTAAAGGCATGTGCCCAGCCAGCTGAATCTACATTTTTTAAAATTTCTTTCACTTTTTTTATTAGATATGGACATATTTAGTATGCAAACAGCACATGTCGGTACCATCCTTTCCCTCCTCCCCACCCCTGTTCTGAACAGGACTTCCTCCTTGGGGACACAGGTCAGCCCCATGGGGATTGTGGGTCATGCATTATGTGGGGGGGGGGGCAATGTCTCTGTGCAAAATGTCCCAGCCTGTGGCCCTAACAATCTTTCCACCCTCTCTTCTGAAGAATTCCCTGAGCCATGCTGGGAGCATTTTAACTCTACTTCAGTGATGGGCACTTAGGAGCTTCTAGATCTCTGCTTTGATAAGTATTGAATGTCCTCAGTGAATATCTCCATCACCCTTGGGCTGATATTAGATTCACTAAGAAAGCAGCATTCTTGCTCATTTCCCCAATTTCTCTTTGGTTTCAGCTGGGTCTGGGATGGAGTGTGCTGGGTCATTTATCTCCTCAGGTCCAGCTCCCATCTGAAAAGGAGAAGCAGATTCTCCAATAGAGAGTGAAGTCAGCACCAGTTAAATGGGATAACTAATTATTAATTTAGGAGAATTTAAAGGGTGTAGACCCTCTTATAGCCCAAGATTAGTGGGAGCTTGACAATGGAAAGCAGAATCATTATCTGGATATGATGCTGACCTGTTCCCATTTCCAGATATGGTTTCCTTTCCACTGAGTGGGTCTGTTAGCCAATCCAAGAGCAGTTGGTTACCCACCATGTCTGTGTGTCACTATTGCACTTGTGTGAGCATCATGTCAGGTTGTTTGCTTCTGAGTTGCTTAAACTTTGAGTTGCTTGGAAAGATGTTGGCCACTTTCCCCCAGTAGCTCATGTAGCACCTTCCAGCACTAGATGGGCTAATTGTCTGGGGACTGGCTCTCCTCTGGATTCCAACCAGGTCTCTCCATGGTCCCTGCCGACAGCGTATGGTGTCTTCAGCAGTGCTCTGACAGAAGTCTGTCTTGTTTGTTTTGGGATATCTAGTCTCGTTGTGGATGCAGACCACATCCTAGTACAAGGAATTATAGGCCAGTGCCAAGGGAAAAGAAAAAATAAAAAGACAGAAAAGAAAGAGAAACAAGAGAAATTTGAGGTTAGGTTTTGTTTCACCCTCTCCGGGGCCCTTCGATTCAGGTGCTCCTCCTAAGGTCTCTTGTTGTTTCAAACAAATGTTTATCCAGATTTAAGTGGGTGGTTGGAGGATTGAACTGAATCTAGGCCAGCAGCTCCCCAGATCCTGATCTTGAACAGAAGTTCTAATCCTCTTCTCTCCACCTCTCAAGAGGTAGAATTATAGACCTGTGCCACCACACCCAGTTTATGCAGTGCTAGGGACTGAACCCAGGTCCTTACTCATTCTATGTAAGCACTCTACAAACTGAGCTACTTTGAAGTTTATAGTAGCATAAACTAAACACAAAAACTACATTTTCAGTTCTCTTCCCCTCATGTTGTATGTTTCTGGTGTTATAATTACATCTTTGTTTAACATACACTAGTAGTGATATCTGTAGTGCCATTTAAAGAAGAGTATTTATAAATGTTTAGATACTTTTGTCTTTTAATAATTATAACTACAGTTAAAGGTGATTTGGAGACCACCATTACAGTATTAAAGTATTTAGAATCTGATATAAATATACCTTTACAGGTGAGTTTTGTGGTGTTTTCAAGGTTACTAACAAGTTATACTTTCACTTTAGCTTAAAGAACATTCTTTGGCAGTTCTTAGACTCCCTTAGCTTTTCTTCATCTTGAAGAGTCTTTTATTTCTCCTTCATCAGAAAAATAGCTTTCCTGAGTATCATGTTTTTAGTTGGCAGTTCCTCTGCTTTCTGTTTTATCATCCCACTTTCTCCTGTCCTGCATAATTTCTGCTGAGTAATCTGCTGATTACCTTACACAGGCTCCCATGTATGTGAGGAGTTGTTTTGCTCTTGCAGAAACTCTTTCTTTGTGTTTGATATGAGAAAATTTTATCATAATGTATCTTAGTATTAAGATCCTTTATTTTTTGGTATATGTGTATAGTGTGAGTGGTAGTGTCTGTGTGCGTGTGTGTGTGTGTGGTGTACATGTATACATGGTGCATGTGTATGGGCAGCTGTGTGCACCACATATATATATACATGAAGAGGCCAAAGGAAGATATCAAGTGCCCTCCTCTATCACTCTTCTGCCTTACATCCCTGACAAAAACTCTCTCACTGAACTGGGAGCTCCCCATTTTTCAGCTGGGCTGTTTGGCCAGGAAGCCTCAGTGATCCTCCAGTGCCTAGGCACAATCCCTTGGCACTGAGGTTATAGGCATATGCATCCATGGCTGTCTTTTCATGTGCGTGCTTGGAGATCAAGATCAGGTTAGCACTCTTACCCACTGGGACATCTACCTGGCCCTAAGTTTATAGTGTTTTTCTTTTTAATTTTTAAAAATTTTTGGTTCTTAAAGTCTTTCTGTTAATTGTGTTGGGGGCCTTTGAGCTTAATGACCTTGGGTATCTGTATCCCTCCCAAGAAATGGGAAGTTTTCATCCAGTATTTCTTCAACTATGTTTTTCCCATGTTCCTAACTCTTCTTCTCTAACCATCATGATTCATATATTGGTTCACATGATGGCTGCCCTTAAGTCTTGTAGGCACTCTCTGCTCACTTTGATTCTTTTCATTCTTCTCTAATGGGTGATTTCAAGGAGTTTGTGTTTGAGTTTGCAGAATTCTTCTCCTGTATTATTGCCTTCCAGAGAAGTTCTCTAGTGCATTTTGTATTATGTTCACTATTTTGTTCATTTCCATCCTTTTTGCTTCATTGTCATTTTACTTTAATAATTTCTACTTCTTTATTGAACATTTCATGTTGCTAGTATATTGTTTTCTTGATGTTTATCCTTATCTGTGTTCTTTCGATGTTCACTTAAAATAATTATTTTGAATGTTGTGTTAGGCAATTCATAGATTTCCACTTTGGGGGTTGTATTCCTTGGAGTATGTTTCTGATTTTGTGCTCCTGAAGTCTTCATTTCTGTCTTTGCATTTGAAGGTGCTCTTACCTCTTTCAGTCCTTACTGGCCAGCTTTAGAAGAAAAGAGGTTTTCCAATCAGCCTGGTTAGATTGAGACTCTGGGGTTAATGTTTGGGCAGTCCCACTCCATTTCAGTTCTTCCCTTTTAGAGGAAGTATTAGGATTGTATCCTTCCCTCACCTCTAGAAATCCAGACAAGGTGCTGAAAGCCTCCCTCTATCATCCTCATTATACCCTGAGATGGCCAGGGTTATGTCATCTCCCAATCTAGCAGTCAATCAGATAGCTGTGCTTAGGCAAGGTCTGCTGAGGCTCATGAGTGCCATCTGAGGGAACATACACAGGGTGCTGGCTGGATAAGAGAGGAGATAGACACTCTCTTAGATTCCTGGATGGGCCTATGGATGGAGTGCATGAGATGGTTAGTGGAAATCCCTGGACACAGTTGTTATAAGCCTCCACCTCACTGCCTGATCCTAGCTGTCTCTAGGCTCTTCATCCATGCCAAGTCTGCAGTATTCTGAGTGAGTTGAGAGATAAGTGCTCTTCTTAGGAAGTTTTACACATGACCAGGGAGGACAAGTACTCACTATAGTCTCACCTTTTCCCAGTGGAAAAACATAAGGCCAATGGGACCTCATGGCACTGAGCTCTGCTACATAGGAGGAGACACAGGATAAAGAGGAACACTCTATCACACTATTCAACATCAACCTATCTATCTATATCTCTTTTTTATACATCACGGTTCTAGAACCTCTCCTCTGGACTCCTGAACTCTTGCAAAGATCTCTTATCTATGGATAATTATCAAAATTGGTACTTCTGTGATGAATGTGGATACAAAACTCATATGATGACATAATTTCCCAATTTAATTTCACTATGGTCCCTATTTCTATTCACTGAAGTAGGATTAACTCAGAAAGTATTCTATGCAATTATTATTTTTTTTTTCATCAGAACAGTCTAAGAATCTAAAAGAACCTTGTAGGCTGGAGATATAGCTAAGTGGTAGAGTGTTCACCTAGCATGTGAGAGGCTTTGGTTTCAGTCTCCAATATTGTAAAGAAGTAGAGGGAAGAGGAGGAGGTGGAGATGGGGGACTATGAGGAGGAGGAATAAAATAACAACAATCATCATCACCATTATCATCATCATCATAGTGGTTAGGGAAATGCCCAAAGGAGGAAGCAGAGCCATGCATGGTGGCACACACCTTTAATCCCAGCACTTGGGAGGCAGAGGTAGGAAGATTGCTGTGAGTTTGAGGCCACGCTGAGACTACATAGTGAATTCCAGGTCAGCCTGAGCTAGAGTGTACAGTGAGACCCTACCTCGAAAAAAAATAAAAATAAAAAATAAATTAAAAGAAGGAAGTTGAGGCTGGCTGGGAAGAGAGTTCAGCAGTTAAAGGTGCTTGCTTGGAAAGTCTGCTGGCCCAGGGTTCAGTTCCCCAGTTACCATGTGGCGCATGCATCTGGAATTCATTTGCAGCAGCAAGAGGCCCTAACACACCCATATTCATTTACGTTCTCCCTCTCTCTCTCTCTTTCTCTCCCTCTCTCTGCAAATAAATAAAAAGTAAAAGCATGAGGAGGCTGAGGGGTGCACAGGCAGCTTAAGCAAGGTTGTTCAATAAAACATGGAAATGGTCGACTGAGAACCTAGCTGTAATCATACATCTACAAAAAAAAAAAAAAAATACCAAGCCTGTGGAAAATACCTCTTAATGACAATGACGCTTTAACTCAACTACATATTGTTCTTAAATTGATTCCTGGTCTCTGTTCTTGTCACATGCTTTGAGTACAAAGGAAAGCAACATTCTGTTCTGGACCTCACAATCAGATCCAAGGACCAACATTACTGTAATTGCTTGGTTCTTGAGTCAGCTGGAAGAGTATCAGTCATTAAAATCAACATCACATGAGGATGTAGGAAGATTTTTGGTAATGCCTGAGTGCATTTAAGAAAAAGTCAAATGTGGACCTCTAAACCCTGGCAGCTTTCCTTCAAGAATAGTGCAGAAAAGCCAAGCTGTGTCCTCAGTGAATGAGAGATGCTGTAGATAAGAGGATCTGAGGATAGAATGACAAGCAGTAAGAGCCCCTGTACAACAATCAGGGCTTCAAAGACACATTTGGGATTCTGTGTAATAACTGAAGCATCGGAATGAATAGTTAAGATGAAACCATAAGAATAATTCTCTCATCCTACTCTCAGACCAATCAGTGTGCACTGTAAGATTTATATTTAAATGTAAATTTCAAAACTAATTACAATTTCCAAATAGCAGCCAGTAATTCAGTTAGAAACACAATCAAAAGAAATATCCATACAGTTTACTAAGAGGATTTGAGAAAACAGAGAAAAACAATGTTCATGCTGGTCGTACATTTTAGAGTGCACTGAAACCCGAAGTCTTCTTGTAGCTATTCTAATTAATTCATCAAATTCCTAACAGAGCCTGGATCTGCTGGTTTCCTTCTGAGCTTGCGCTAAACAATTACAGAAAATTCAGAATCAAGTCATTTTCAAAGGTGAACCTCTTTGGTTCACACCAAAGAACAAAACTTCTTCCTCTCACTTTCTTTACCAGGCATCTTGGACCTGTCCTGACAGTTCCCAAGCATCACTTCCTTTGCCCCAGATTTGCTGAAATTGTACAAATCTCAATTTTCAATCCCATGATCAGGGCTATAAGTCCCAGTATTTTAATGAAGAGAAATATGATTGCCATGACTTAGCGCAAAGGTGAATTGAAAGCTCCCTGCCACAGATTTGTGGTGGTGTTGTTTTGCTTTTTTTTTTTTTTTTTTTAATTTGCAAGTGCAAAGAGAGACAGAGACAATGACAACATGGATATGGGCATACCAGTTGACCACTGTAAACTAACTCCAGATGCATGTGCCACTTTGTGCATCTGGATTTATGTGAGTACTGGGAAACTGAATTGGAGCTGGAAGGGTCTGCACATGCAAGTGCCTTTAACTGCTGGGCTATCTCCCCAGCACAAGACCCACAAATTTATAAAGCACTAAGATATGATTAACATCATGTGAGATGCCAGTTACTTAGAGAGTTTTTTGTTTGATTGATTGTTCATTTATTTTATTTTCATTTATTTATGTATTTATTTATTTATTTATTTATTGGAGAGAGAGAGAAAGAGGCAGATAGAGAGATAGAGAATGGGTGCACCAGGACCTCCAACTGCTGCAAATGAACTCCAGATGCACATGCCACCTTGTGCATCTGGCTTATGTGGGTCCTGGGGAATCAAATCTGGCCCTTTCACTTTGCAAGCAAATGCCTTAAGCATTAAGCCATCTATCCAGCTCTGTCTGTTTGGTTTACAAAGTAGGATTTCACTCTAGCTTCAGATGACCTGAAATTCACTCTGTAGCCCAGGCTGACCTCAAGCTTATGATGATTTTCTTTCCTCTGCCTCCCAAGTGCTGGGATTAAAGGCACGCACCATCACTGCTGGCCTGAGTGTTTGTTTTAGTACTTTTTATTTATTTATTTGAGACAGAAAAAGAAAGGAAGGGGTATAAAGAGAAAGTGAAAGAATGGGCATGCCAGGGCCTCTAGCCACTGCAAATGAACTCCAGATGCATGCGCCACCTTGTGCATCTGGCTTTACATGGGTCCTGGGGAATTGAACTCAGGCTCTTAGGCTTTGCAGGCGTTGTAGTCAGCTTCGCATTGCTGGGATAAATCTCCAAACCAGACACAGTTTATAGGAAGAATGGGATTTATTTGAAGCTTACAGATCCAGTTCCACAATGTCCCACAATGGTGGCAGAA
This sequence comes from Dipus sagitta, assembly GCA_036346955.1. Lineage (NCBI taxonomy): Eukaryota > Metazoa > Chordata > Mammalia > Rodentia > Dipodidae > Dipus > Dipus sagitta. The sequence continues at coordinate 91,507,081 of CM070781.1, read as the reverse complement.
GCTAGCCCCTATCATAGGTCTACACAGAGAAATACCACCACCAGTATCACAAGCAAGCACACTCCAGGAACCCCAGGCAGACTTCAGTCACTCTGCACATCTTTATGAAGGAATTCCAGATCCACCCACACACCTTAGGTATGGACCCTAGGATCCACCCACAACAACACTTCCTGCAGCCAGGAAGCTGGACATCTAAGAAGCTTTAATAAAACTGAATCTACTGGGGGACATCCATTCGAAGTAACACATTTTGCCCTGGTCCCCAATAGATTCGTGACCATCTCACATTGTAAAATGTATTCATTTCAACTTCAAAGGTCCCCATAGTTTTCACCAACTTAAAATAGTTCCAAAGTCCCTAGTCTCATTTGAGATTTAAGATTGTCTCTCAGGCCTGGAGAGATGGCTTAGCAGATAAGCACTTGACTGTGAAGCCTAAGGACCCCGGTTTGAGGCTCGATTCCCCAGGACCCATGTTAGCCAGATGCACAAGGGGGCACACGCATCTGGAGTTTGTTTGTAGTGGCTGGAGGCCCTGGCACGCCCATTCTCTCTCCCTCCCTCTCTCTCTCTCTCTCTCTCTCTGTCTGCCTCTTTCTATCTTTCTCTCTCTCTATCTTTGTTGCTCTCGAATAAATAAATAAATAAAAATAAACAAAAATTTTTTAAAAGATTGTCCCTCAGCTGTGAGTCCTGTAAAATCAAAAGAAGTTATATACTGTCAACATGTAAAGGCACAGAGTAAACATTTCCAACTGCTATAAGTCATAACAAGGAGAGACTAGATGAACACAAACTCAAAAACCATCAAGAAAACATCAAACGTCTGCAGTTCAAGTCCAATATCATAACCAGCGACTGACAGTCTCCAGATTTTCCAATTCCAGCCCTTCAGCTGGACTGAGCACCAGGGAAAAGTGCCATCCTGAGCCAGCCACATTCTATGACAGCCCTTGCATAGTCCTAATATATCAAAAACGCCTTCAGGTTTCCATGCAAACCACAATCCATCTTCCAATGGTTTTATTGGCCTCTTTAATTAGGGTCATCACACCCTGCATCAAGCCACATCTGAGCAGCAGCCTCTGAAACCATGTGCACTTCATGACCCGTCCCACAATTTTTCTTATGCTTTTGAAATCAATACCAGGTGTGCAGAACGCAGCCATATTCTTAACTCAGGGACAAAATTAATCATGACCTTGGAGAGTTGGTTGCTTCCTTTCAGTCAGCTCCTTGCAAAGGAATTTGCATTTCTACCATTCAATCTTTCCTCAGGCATCTTTTCCATTGTTTCAGTGTGAAGTATTTGGGCCATCTTCCTTCCAAATGCTCATGTATTTGACAATAGTAGCTTCAGCAACCAGTCTGTGTCCATAGCCTTAAACTTGATTGAAGTTTTCCAACCTTAAATCTTAAACTTCTCAGTTCCATATCCTCAGCCAAGCACATCAGTCCATTACAAATTTAACCTTGATCAAACTCTCTGGTCATGGGCAGCAGAACACAGCCAGCCCTTATGCCAGTAGCCTAGATCCAACAAGTTCTCTGTAGTCTTTCCTTACCCTGAGAAAGTTCATAAGCAAAGCCTCAAAATGCAATTCTCTATACACATAGTATTTTCAAACTCTCCCTAGAATAGCCCATAAAACTTGGCTTACCACTGAGGAAGGTGTCTTCAGTTGCAAGTACAAAGCCCATATCTGTTCCTCCAAAACATAAGACCAAAATCCACATGGTAAGATTCATCATGCAGAACACCACACTTCTGTACCAATTCTGTCATAGTCAGCTACACGTTGCTGGGATAGACCTCTAAACAAGAAACAGTTATGGGAGGAATGGTATTTATTTGAAGTGTACAGATCCAGAGGAAGTTCCACAATGGTGAAAGAAGCTGGTCCCCTTTCACAGGTCCATGCAGAGAGAAATAGCCACCACCAAAACCATAAGCAAGCACACTTCAGGGATCCCAGGCTGCTGGGGTTCAGCCCTGGCTTGAAGGAGGGTCCTGAAGAGAGGTGTGAAAGGGAGCGGCACAATAATGACTCAAAGTCAAGTTCTCATGCAAGCTGACAGGCTAATGCTGAAGGCAGCTGAGTTTCTCTCTCTCTCTCTCTCTCTCTCTCTCTCTCCTGCCACAGCTCTTAACTTCAGTCTTTTATTGTCTGATCATGTCATGCAAGAGCAAACTTCAAGAAAGGTACAGTTCCACAGAATTCATAGAAACTTTTTGTTATTCCTTTTCATCAAACAATCGCATAATTATTTACCTCAAGTACAGTTGTCAGGCTCCTATAATGATTAACTATTTTCACATTTTCCCCATGTATGTGTGGTCAAGCACTTGCAGTTTCATGAGCTCCTACTTTCTGTTACTATATTAAAGGTGAGAGACAGAACAACCACAAAATGGGGTTCCCACCATTGATCCAATAAACCCATTTATCCCCCAACCATTTCTTTTGAATTCCCCTTTCCACATCCCTCCAATACTTAGACTTTGGTCCCCCCGAATGTACTCTTTCTGACTTTGCTTGCTTTTCCTGTAAGGATTCTTAGTAAAGAGTCATAGTTTGCTGCAAGTGCCACCATTCAGAAAAAATTAGTCATAGAACAATTTTTACATTGTCTCAGGAGGTTCATTGTTTCCTCGTCAGTGTACTGTATTCCATGCTTGACTTCCTTTAAGGCCTTTAAGGAAAACAATTTTTTTGGCCCATTTTCTTGTTTTTCCAATTCTTTGCCAGAGCTTCTTTCAGATACATTGACCAACACTTTACTAACATGCACTTTTGCTGGAAAAGTAAACTTAGAGATTGGTGCACCAAGTGAAAAACAGAAAAAGCAAACATTATACAGAAAACCACCAAAGATGTTTCTATAGAGGGGCCACATTGGACTCCAAGGAAGTGACAGCTGGCCTCTGAACTGTGTCATGCAGCTCTTCAGCGCCCAATTCCTGGAGATCCTGAAATGGCATGCTTGCCATCTCCGGCACCAGGCAGAGCTCAAGTACTTGGCATACCTTTAGGAAGGAATTCCAGATCTGCTCCCACACCTTAGGTCCGGACTCTAAGATCCACCCACAGGGACACCTCCTCCAGCCAGGAGGCTGGAGATCTGAGAAGCTTTATTGAAACTGAATCTATTGGGAGACATCCATTCAAACTACCACAGAAGGCAGGAGCCTTAACCACTTAGCCATCTCTCCAGCCCCCAACCTGAGTTTCTGAAAAGTTTTTTGTTTTGTTTTAGACGGGGTCTTATGTAGTTCAGGTTGACTAGCCTCAAACTCAAACATAAAAAAAAATTACTATTATTTTTATTTATTTATTAGAGAGAGGGAGAGAGAGAGAATGAGTATGCCAGGGCCTCTAGCCACTGTAAACAAACTCCAGACATATGTGCCACCTTGTGCAACTGGCTTATGTGAGATCTGAGGAATCAAACCTGGGTCCTTAGGCTTCATGGGCAAATGCCTTAACCGCTAAGTCATCTCTCCAGTCCCAAACTCGAGCATTTTGTGTAGCTGAAGATGACCTTGAATTCTGATCCTCCTGCCTCCACCTCCTCATTGTTGAGATGACAGGCATGTGCTGCCACTCCTGGTTTTTTAAGTAGTGCTGGGGATTGAACTCAGGGCTTCATGCTTGCTAAGCAGGCACTCTTCCAACTAAGCCATAATTCCTGCCCTATAACCTTTTTTTTTAATCTCTGCTTTGAGAGGTAAAAGAAAGTTGGTGGGAATATTCAGTTGATTACTTTCATATAGGAACAATCACTTGCTTTCAATAGCAGAAAATCAAATCCAAGAACTTTGCGATATAAATGTATACTGCAGAAGCCACCCATTCTGTGGCATCTTGTTATGGAGAAAGATAATGGTTAATAAATATTTTATAGATGCATTGAAGGGGCTAGGGATGTAGCTCAATTGGTAGAGTGTTTGCCTAGAATGACATGGATTCAATCCCAAGCATGGCATAAAGAAGGCACGGCAGTGCATATCTATAATCCCAGCACTTAAAAGGTAGAGGCAATAGTATCAGGAGCTCAAGGTCACCCTCAGCTATATAATGAGTTTGAAGCTAGTCTAAACTACATGGTCCAATAAATAAATACATAGATAAATAAATGTATTTGATCCCACAAATCTACACACGTAGAATAGTTAAACTGGTCAATCTTGTTCTCTGTGTATTTCATCACAATAAACTTCTTTAAAAAGCAGAAAACTGGGTTGCAGAGATTGTTCAGTGGTTAAAGCGCTTGCCTGCAAAGCCTAATGACCTAGGTTCAATTCCCTAGTACCCACATAAAGCCAGATGCACAGAGTGGCACATGCATCTGGAGTTTGTTTGCAGTGGCTATCATACCCATTCTCTTTTGCCCTCTCTCCCTTCCTCTCTCTCTTCTTGAAAATAAATAAGTAAACCAGGTGTGGTGGCATACGACTTTAATCTCAGCACTCAAGAGGCAGAGGTAAAAGGATTACTGTGAGTTGGGGGCCAGCCTGAGACTACAGAGTGAATTCCATGTCGGCCTGGGCTATAGTGAAATCCTATCTCAAAAAAAAAAAAAAAAAAAAAAAAAAAGCTGGGCATGGTGGTGCACACCCTTAATCCCAGCACTCGAGAGGCAGAGGTAGATTGATCACCATGAGTTCAAGGACACCCTGAGACTGCATAGAGAATTCCAGGTCAGCCTGGGCTAGAGTGAGACCCTACCTCGAAAAAAAAAAAAAAAGAAAGAAAGAAGGAAAAAAGAAAAGAAAGAAAGAAAGAAATATATATATGCAAAGAACTGCCCACCATGTCCATGTCATATGAAAAACAGATGGAAACCCAGGTTGATGATCTAAAACCAGTAGCATTCTCTGTAGACCTACCCACTCTGACCAGTGAAGATTACCAGAATATTTGCAAAGAAAAAAAGACATGCTAGGAGAAACAGCCAGGAAGGGGTGTGTCAATTCCTGTGATGAACTCTTCCCCAAATCTTTAGCTGACTCTTAACCCAGTTTTAGGGAAAACTGCAATATAGATAAACCTGAAAGAACTGAATTGACATGTGACTACTGCTTTCTACAGAGAAGATAAAACTCAATTGATTGATAAAAGAACAAGAAATCTGCCAGGTGTGGTGGTGCACGCCTTTAATCCCAGCACTTAGGAGGCCAAGGTAGGAGGACTACCAAGAATTTGAGGCCTCCCTGAGACTACAGAGTGAATTCCAGGTCAGCCTGAGCTACAGCAAGATTCTGCCTCAAAAAACAAAACAAAACAAAACAAAACAAATATATATATATATATATATATATATATATATATATATATATATGACCAAGAAATCAATGTAGCAAAGAAAAATGAAAGGAAATAATACTATTGATGTCATTAAAAAATATCAGAATAAGCAACTCTATTTTTCCATGAAAATAAAAATTATATCAAGAGAAGTCAAAGACAACTTCAGAGCAATCAGATGAAATTAGTAACCAGGGAATACTTAATTTTTAAAAAGCTACTAAATTTGAATAAAGAGTATTATAGTATTTTAACCTATCTGTGATTTCCCCCTTTCTTGGTCAGGGAATGACCATAAAAACAATGGTCCACAATACCTGGTGTGACCTGCTAGTGCCAGAAGGAGCGAGACGGAGTGCATTCTCAGAACACCACGGTTGTGGGTTTTGAGCTGTCTGTCGGCTTCTTGAGAGAACCGCTCAGGGGCTTGCCTTTTCTGTGTACGTGGGAGCGCACAAGCAGGTGGTCATGCACATGCATACGCAGCATGTAGGGGCCAGAGGGCAACCTCAGGGGTCGCTCCTCAGGACAATCAGCCATCTTTCTTGAGACAGAGCCTCTCATTGGCCTGGAACTTGCCAACTTGGCTAAACTTGCTGGTCTGCAAGCCCCAGAGATCAGCTTGTCTTCACATCCCCAACACCAGGATTATAGGCAGGGTCACCATGGCCTGAAGTCAAGTGGGTTCTGAGGTCCCAACTCAGGTCCTATGCTTACAAGCAAGCAGTTTACTGACTGAGCCACTTCCCCAGCCTTTGGTTTTCTCCTCCCCCCCACCTCCCACATGCTCTGGTGTTTTATTAAGATAGAACTGTGGTTGAAATATAAAACTAGGGGCTGGAGAGATGGCTTAGCGGTTAAGCGCTTGCCTGTGAAGCCTAAGGACCCCGGTTCGAGGCTCGATTCCCCAGGACCCACGTTAGCCAGATGCACAAGGGGGCGCACGCGTCTGGAGTTCGTTTGCAGTGGCTGGAGGCCCTGGCGCGCCCATTCTCTCTCTGTCTCTATCTGCCTTTCTCTCTCTGTCACTTTCGAATAAATAAATAAAAATAATTTTAAAAAAGAAATATAAAACTAGACAGTGAATTGGGGCAACAGCAGGACAATTCCTCAGAAAGTTTAACATAGATTTTCCATGAGCAATTCCACTGCTAAGTAGAATTCAGAAAGGTTGAAAATAGATGTTCAGAATTGAGACTTACTAAACGATGAGCTTGTTAAAGGTGTCCTTCTGTCCTTTTCAGTGTCCTTTTGTCAGCACAGCAAGGCACAATGGTGAACTGACAGAAACTACAAAAGTGATATTTAAACAAAAATCTGCATATGGGCATTTCAGGTAACTCTATTTATAATGGAGAAAAAGGACGAAACAATGTAAGTGTTCATCAACTAATGAATGGAGAAAAGTATATATGTATGAAATATTATTTAGCCATTAAAAAGAATAAAGTACTTCTAAATGCTGCTACAAGCATGAACCCTGAACACATCAGACTAAGTGAAAGAAGATAACATAAAGACCCACACATCACATTATTCCTTTTCACTAAATAGCCAAGGTATGCAGTCCATGAAGAAGGGATGCGGGCTGGTGCTTGTCAGGGGGGAGAGTGGCAGGGGATGAGAAGTGAGTCATGAAGTGGTATACATTGGCTTGTGAGGTGATGAACTATTCCAGTATTTACAACTCTGTAAGTGTCTTAAAGGCAAATAAACTTTCAAATGGTAAATGCTATATTTTGTACACTTTACCACAACTAAAAGAAGTAAGAGTCTGGACTCTCAACAGCACATTTTTACAAAAATCTGAAGTTACTTAACATGTGAAGAAACAGGAAAATACATGATTAGGCCAGGCGTGGTAGTGCACCCCTTTAATCGCAGCACTTGGGAGGCAGAGGTAGGAGGATCCCTGTGAGTTCAAGGCCAGCCTGAGACTACATAGTGAATTCCAGGGCAGCCTGGACTACAGTGAGACTCTACCTCAAAAAAAAAGACCAAAAAAAAAAAAATACTGAAAATATGGAATTTCAGTAAAGAAACAAAACCATACAAAAGAAACAAATGGACCTATTAAACTGAAAAGTATCATGTCGGGAGAGAGGTTCTATTTTTCAGGATAGGAAGACTCGATGTTGCTAAGTTATGAATTCTTTCAAGTCTGATCTACATTCAGTGCAATCCCAATAGAAATTTCAGAAGTGGTTTTTCTGTATATTGACAAAACTAGGGTAAAGTTCATATTGAAATATGGTTTGGTATGGTGGAACATGCCTATAATCATATCACTCAGAGGTAGAGGCGAGAAGATCAGGAGTTCAAGACCACTGTCGGCTACATAGTGAGTTCAGTGCCAGCCTGGGCTACATGAAACCATGAAAGAAAGAAAGAGAGAGAGAGAGAGAGAGAGGGAGGGAGAGAGGGAGGGGAGGGAGGGAGGAGGGAGGGAAGGAGGGAGGGAGGGAGGAAGGAAGGAAGGAAGGAAAAGAGAAAGAAAGAAAGAAGAAGGGAAAAAGTGAAGAAGGGAGAGAATGAGGAAAGGAAGAGAAAGAGAAGGAGGGAGGGAGGAGGAAAAGAAAGAAAAATAAACACAATATCTGAAAAGTTTTCTTTAAAAGTTTAACAATTGAATAAAGAGTTTGTGAACATGAATATAGAACCATAGGTAACTCTGTTTTGAATAGTTCCAGAACTCCATCAAAAGGTCTAACATTGCCAGGCGTGGTGGTGCATGCCTTTAATCCCAGCACTCGGGAAGCAGAGGTGGGAGGATCGCCATGAGTTCGAGGCCACCCTGAGAATACAGAGTGAATTCCAGGTCAGCCTGGGCTAGAGTGAGACCCTACCTCGAAAAACCAAAAAAAAAAAAAAAAAAAAAAAAAAGTCTAACATTTCTGTAAGTCAAACCTGTGAAGAATGAATAAAAGAAAAAAAAGTGGCCAAAGTTTTTCTAAGTTTGTGAGATACATAGATTTACACTCTAAGAAGCTCAGCAAACTTGGAAAAAATTGTATAGATTGTCAACAAGCAAATGAAAATATAATATAAAAGAAAGTCAGTAAAGCAGCTGGTGTGAGCGAGCATGAAGCCTTCTAGCCTAGCTTGCCAGTCAATGTCTGGGCCTAATGCCAACATCGGGAGCCTCACCTGCAACGCAGGCTGGGGCTGGCGGCTGGACCGACCCCAGCAGCTGCTGCTCACTAGGGAGAAAAACCATTTCCAACGAGGAGATCTCCATCTAGACTCAGAACTTTTGTATCTCCTGGTAATTTTCAGTCAAAAGAGTTTCCATGGGGTTGGAGAGATGGGTCAGCAGCTAAAGCACTTGCCTGCAAAGCCTGACGACCCGAGTTTGATTCCACAGTACCCACATAAAGCCAGAAGTACAAAGTGGCTCATATATTTGGAGTTCTTTTGCAGCAGTTAGAGGCCCTGGTGTGCCCATATTCTCATATTCTCTCTCTCTCTCTCTCTCTCTCTCCTCTCCTGAGACTACATAGTAAATTCCAGGTCAGCCTTGGCTAGAGCAAGATACTGCCTCAAAAAAAAAAAAAAGTTTTCCACCCATTTTAGTGAATTTATTACTAAGGTTTTCATGTTTTTTCCATATTATTGGAAAAAAAGGTTTAAAATTTATGAAAATCTTGGTGATTATTGTTGGAATGTCCTATCTAAATGCTTATGTTCATAAGCAAGCACAAATTCATTCCCCACATAGAATGAGCCCTGAACAATATAGCCATCAGCTTATTTCTTACTAGAAACTACAGAGGCCAAAAGGCAGGGTGGTTAACATATGCAAAGTAATAAAAGAAATGTTTTATAAAAAGATATCTATGTGAGGAGATGGATGTGTTGAGCAGCATGAATGGGGTAACAAATTCACAGTGTATGCTTACATCAATACATTATATACCTTAGGTGTGTGCCATTTTATTTGTCAATTATTCCTTAATGAAGTTCAATAGTGCTGGAAAAATTAAAGACTAAAGCTATTATTTTTGGTGGGGATGTAATGTAGTGCAGCTATTATGAAAACAGTACGGAGATTCTTAAAAAAAAAATAAAACGAGAACTACCATATGACATTACTGAGTATGCATCCAAAAGAAATGATATATGTTTATTATAATACTACATAATAGGATATGGAATCCAGTATCCCTTAAAGGATAAATGTGTGATACATACAAACACACACGCATATATATTTATACACCCACAATGGAGTATTATCCTGCAACATAAACAATAAAATCCTGTCATTTACAATAATAGAGATGAGACTACAGGACATTATGGTAAACAGAAATAAGCCATGAACAGAACATCAAATACTACATGATCTCACTCATATTTGGAATCTTTAAAAAGTTCATCTCATAAAAGAATAGAGGCTAGGGAAATAGCTCACTGGTAGAGTATTTGCTTAGTATGTGCCACTACCCAAAAGTGAAAGAGGAGGAGAAGGGGAGTCCTCAAGTCCCTTATTAGCCTCTGGGAGAGTGCAAGGGAAGGGGCTGGACCAAGACTGGCCAATAGGTACCAAATTACAATTAGGTAAGAGGGAAAATTCTTGTTTTCCAATGCACAGCAGGGCAATAGATATTTTTTTAAATGTATGCTATATTTAAACATTACTGAGAGAAAGAACTTTAAATGTTATGGTGCTGGGAACTGAACCAGGCAATTGCTCTACCACTGAGCTATATTCTCAGCCCTCAAACTTTAAAAAGGAGTTTCAGGGCTTAGTGGTTAAGGTGTTTGCCTGCAAAGACAAAAGTTCCTCAGTTCAATTCCCCAGGATCCACGCAAGCCAGACGCACAAGGTGGCGCGTGCATCTGGAGTTCATTTGCAGTGGCTGGAGGCCCTGGCGTGCCCATTCTATCTCCCTTTCTCTGTCTCTCTCTCTTTCTCTCTCTCTCTCTCTCCTCTCAAATAAATAAATAAATACAAAATATTAAAAATGAGTTTCAACCAATAATTCTATATCTAGAAAAACCATTCAACAAAAGTGAAGAAATTAAACTACCCACAGGACAGGAGAGATAGCTTAGCAGTTAAGATGCTTGCCTGTGAAGCCTAAGAATGCATGTTTGAATCTCCAGGTCCCACATAAGCCAAACGCACAGTGATGCAAGCTCACAATGTCGCACATGTGCACAAGGGGGTGCACATGTCTGGAGTTCATTTGCAGTGGCTGAAGGCCCTAGTGCGCCCATTCCCTCTCTCTCTCTCTCTCTCAAATAAATAAAAAAAAAAAACATTACCTACATCATAAAAAGTCTATGTTGAAAAATATAGCTATATTTCCCTGTTTATTATAGCATAAAAATCATTCTCTAGAAGATGTATGGTACAAGAAATACTAGAGGAAATGTATAAAGTGACCCAAAAACCACTAGAGAATCACATGAAGTAAAAATTATTTTAAAGGGTAACAATATTGGTAAATATCAAATGCAGTAAAATATTTTCATTTGTAACATCTCTTTTCTGTCTAATTAATATGGCAGCTGCATTGTGCAATATTAGAACCCTAACTTGTCAGACATATAATGGGTGAAGATGCAATTATGACAATGGAATCATGTGGATTTGCGACAATAGGTTGAATGCAATGTACCCACACAGAAGCAAAGTTTTTGTATACAATTGAAATTAATCTTCTGTTAATAAAACTAGGCTTCTATAAATTAACATGTTAATGCCAAGCCCCTGGGCATCCATTATGAAAGTAACTTGAGGGGGCTGGAGAGATGGCTTAGCGGTTAAGTGCTTGCCTGTGAAGCCTAAGGACCCCGGTTCGAGGCTCAGTTCGCCAGGACCCACGTTAGCCAGATGCACAAGGGGGTGCACGTGTCTGGAGTTCGTTTGCAATGGCTAGAGGCCCTGGCGCCCCCATTCTCTCTCTCTCTCTCTCTCCTTCTTTCTCTCTCTGTCACTCTCAAATAAATAAATAAAAATAAACAAAAATACATTTAAAAAAAGAAAGTAACTTGAAAGAATAGATTAACTTTTGGGGTGAAGCCGTCTGCCGAGCCATGGTTCTCTGCACGCTGTGAACTCATTCCCAACTCCAGGTAACTGCATTCAGGAAAGACAAGGAGCCAAACACGACTTGTGACAACTGATTACATGCTTGATTTGGGGTCTTTTAAATTAGAGCTGGTAATGTTTGGTGGGTTTTGACCTTTGGGTTTTATTTCATTTTGTGTGCAGTACCAGGGATGGAACCCAGAGCTCTTGGAGTATGGATCTGAAACCCTTTGGCACATTTGTGTGTTTGCCTGCATAGTAGTCTAGCCTTGTCCTCCACAGTGCTACTCTGACAACTGCCTCCAGGGAAATAGCAACAGACACTAGGAAGAACTGAAACCCGTTGAGACGGAAGTACAGAGTCTACAGAGAACTCAACACTAAAAGCACACTGCTAACGCACCCGCCAAGGCTCAGGGATTGCTGCAGAGAGGAGGGGTGAAGACTGTAAGAGCCACAGACTGGGTAGAAATATACTGAAGTACAGCCCATTCCCCCAAAACTGACAGAGGCCCTAATTACCCCACAGTGAACACCAAGGACCCTACTGAGGACAGCCCTCAGGGAAATGGAGATAGGAGGTGAAGGGATACAAGATCATATGTAACCTATATAAAACTACACACACACACACACACATATAGGCATTCATCACTTCCTGCTTCACTGTGGACCGAATATACCTTCCCTGCCATGATAAGATGTAACCACAAACTAGAAGCTGAAGTAAGCCCTTCATCCCTTAAAAAAACAAGAAAAGAAATGGGCTAAAGGGATGGCTTAGCGGTTAAGGCATTTGCCTGCAGAGTCAAAGGACCCAGGGAGGGGGACTTTATACAAACTGCAACCAGAAAATGGAGTCAGTCCCCTTTAGGGAATGTTCAAAAGCCTGATGCAGGAATCGCAAACTGCTAGCTTTGGAAAGTTGTAACCTGACAGCACAGCGCTGCAGCCGGTGCCTTTGATCAGGACTGAACCTTGATCAGCCAGGACTCCCTTTGTTTGCATGACCCTGATTTGCATGGCACGGAGGGTACAACTGGAAATTACATACAGGGCAGCTCACATGAACGGCCCCAGAACTGCACACCAGCCAATCTGGACTGCTGTCCTTACATAACATGAATGACATGCCTGGAAACTCACCCTAACCCAAAATCACTTCTCCCAAATGAGATGGCCATAGCTGGACGCCCTACACGATGGGTGCCTAACATGTACTCAAACATTTTCCTTCTAAAACGTGAAGTCACTTATGGCATGCCAATCTCTTTCTATTAGAATGGGTGGATAGATCCGGGGTGCTCTAGGAGAGAGAATTAGGTCTCCAAGTTAGCAAAGCCCCTGACTATGGGGCTCGTCCTCATGGCGAGGTCTAGCCAGTAAAGGGCAGGATGGAGCCCTCTAGTCTCCAGTGACCATCACAGGCGTCTTCCCTCTTTCCTCATTTCTTCGTGTCCAGCTCCAGTTTGACTCTATCTGCTTCTAAACCATTCCCTTCAGTGCCTCCACCTGACACCAACCATCTTAAAATAGAATTTGAAACACTAAGAGACACTTCCCAACACGTTGTGTCTTGACCACTTGATTACCATGTAAAAAAAAAATTAAATTTTGGTCATTTACAGGATTCGTCCCCTATCTGCTTTTGTCCCACCTCATCTTTTCCTTCATTTTTCTTTTCTCTCTTTCATTCTAGTCCATGCTCATATCGGGTGCAACACAGACAAATCAGTATAATCCATGGGTGGTATTTCAGTGGCTTTCAGGGCCTGACAGGCATTCACAGCAAAGAAGAGAAAGGTCCCAGACAAACAAGGTTGGTTATGTTGCTAAAAGGCATTACAGGGATACAAGCCAGGAGCCTAGTAGTGGGAAGTAGAAAATGGAAAGGACTTAGGAACAACCAGGACACAAGCGTCTTACAGAAAGAAAGGTGACCCAAGAAGGCTAGGGAGGGAGCTTAGGCAATTGAGAGCTTGCCTAGAAAACATGCTCATTCCCACTTTTTGTTTGTATTCCCTTAATCTACAATAATCTCACCACTTACACCCCTACCTGACAGACTCCTTAGACTGGGGTTCAGGTCACTTTTTTTCCTTTTCTGCATATGTGTGTATGGCAGCTGTGCATGTGTATACACGTGTGTTCATGTGTATGCATGCCCATGTGCATGTGAAAGGCAGTATTCCATGCTGGCTGTCTCTCTCATCATCTTGCTCTTCAAGACAAGGTCCCTCCCTGAAGCTGGAGCTAACCTCTTTGACTAGACTAGCTAGTCTGCAAACCCTAGGGGTCCTGTTCTAGCTACCTTCCCAGTGCTAGGATTATTGGCACGTGACGCTACACTCGGCTTTTACATGAGCGCTGGCGTTCCAAACTCATGGTCTCATTCCTTTTTGCCTCGTTTAAAATATATTATTTATTTATGAGAGAGTGAGAATGGATGTGTCAGGGTTTCTAGCCACTATAAATGAACTCCAGACACATGCTCCACCTTGTGCATCTGGTTTATGTAGGTACTGGGGAATTGAACCTGGGTCCTTCAGCTTCACGGGCAAGCACCTTAACCACTAGGCCATATCTCTACCCCTCAAGGACTCATTCTTGCACAAACACTTTACCAACTGAGCCATTTCCCCAGCCCCTGTTTCACTATTTTTTAATATTCTACATAAACCTATTTATTTGGTCCTTGGTGTATAATATACATGTGTTTTATTAAAATTACTGCTGGGCATGATGGTGCATGCCTTTGATCCCAGCACTTGGGAGGCTGAGGTATGAGGATCACTGAGTTCAAGGCCAGCCTGAGACTACATTGTGAATTTCAGGTCAACCTGAAAAGAGTAAGACCCTATCTCAAAAAAAAATTTTTTTAATACTAATAGCCTGAAGAAATGGCTCTGCAGTTAAGACACTTACCCACAAAGCCTAATGACATGAGTTTGAGTCCCCAGTACCCATGTAAAGCCAGATGCACAAAGTGGTGCTTGCATCTGGAGTCCATTTGCAGTGGCTGGAGGCCCTGGCACACCCATTCTCTTTGTCTCTCTTCTCTCTCTCTCTCTCTCTCTCTCTCTCTCTCTCTCTCCCTCCCTCCTCTCTCTCCTTGCAAATAAATAAATAAAATATTTTTTTAAATTACCAGTAGTCATGGTCAAAAAATGTTTGGCAGAAGGATGACATGTTTCTCAGATATAATTTTTGTGTTGTATGGCTAGGGTGAGGTGTTTAAAACTACTTTCCCAGATTGATTTTGGGCTTCCTACAGAGAGCAAATTAATGTGCATTTACCAATTTCCTATTGCTATAGAATAAATTAGCCCAAATGTATTGGCTTAGAACAATCACTTCGTAGGCTCTGTAGGTCAGCAGTCTGGACAAGGTGTAATTGTATTCTCTGCTTAGAATCCCACCAGGCTGAGACCCTAGATGAGATCTCAACCAGAGGCACAGGGGCCTCTCTCAGCTCCATTCTAATTACTGGCAGAATTCTGTTTCTTGCCATTGTGAAAGTAAAGCTCTGACTTTTCCTGACGTTCCAGCCTTGAGGTCACTGTCATGTCCTAGCCACATGACCCTTGGAGTATTATACATGCTTCCTCAAAGCAGAAAGGACAGCCTCAGTGCGGCCTTCTACAGTGGTGTCTTTCATATAATAACATAGCCACGGGAGTAAAGGTCTTGTGACCGCCCCCCCCCCAACTGCATAAGCAAAGATCCAATATACGTGAGGCAGGACAGGGCAGAGAATGGGGTCCAGGCAGCCACACACAAAGGCTGCAATATTAACCATATGAGAAAAACTAGCTCTGTCTGGTAACCAAGTGCTTGGCAAAGTCTTGCACTGTTTGGGGGGGGGGGAGCTCATGGATCACCCCAGCCAACTGCTTGCCCTGGGGGATAACCTAGGTCTGGTCCAGGGATCTAGTAGCCAGTGCCAATGGTTTAAGAGTTGAACTTTCTCTACCTTCTACTGGGCATTTTGTTCTGGCCCACCCACCTCCCTTAACTGGGGGTTCTATCTCATGTTCTGGTTTCCAGGAGGAAGGTTCCTATTATGCTGACTGCTTTAGCCTCTAGTTTTGTGTAATTCCCCTCCATGCCCTCCCTTTCCTCAACTCCCACACTCCTGCCCCTATATTCTTTCCTTCCACTAGTTTGCCTTGTATCCTCACAGCTCCTTCCTCCCCAGCTCCTCGTCTTCCTGGTCTCCCAGTTACACGTCCAAAGACCCAATGCTTATTCCCTTTTACATTCCTCTTCAGCTGGTCCACTTTCGGACCACATATGAGAGCAAACATGCAACATTAGTCTTTCTTAGTCTGCCTGACTTTGCTTAGGATATTTTCCAAGTCCATCCACTTTCCTACAAATTTCATCATTTCTTTTTTTTTTCTTACTGTTGAGTAGAATTCCTCTGTGTAAATGTACCACATCTTCATTATCCATTCATCCGCCAGTGGGTTGATTCCTATTTCTAGCTATTGTGAATAGAGCGGCAATAAACATGGCTGAGCAAGTATCTCTGAACTAGAGAGTGGAGTTTTTTTAGGGTAGATATGGGGGTGGGATAGCTGGGTGAAATGGAAATCAATTTTCATCTTTATCTGAAGTCGCCATACTTAATTCCATAGTGATTTTACCAGTAGTTTGCATTCCCACCAGCACTGAATAAGAGCTCCTTTCCCCAGAGTCTTGCCGGCATTTATTGTCATTTGATGTTTTGATGATTGCCATCTTGACTGAAGTAAGATAGAATCTCAAAGTTGTTTGAATTTGCATTTCCTTGATGACTAAGGATTGAGCAAAGAAATGGAATTATTATTATAATTGTTATTATTATTATTATTATTTATTATTGGTTTTTAGAAGTAGGTCTTTCTCTAGCACAGGTTGACCTGGAATTCACTATTGTGGTGGTTAGATTCAGGTGTCCTCCTCAAATTTTATGTTTTCTGAATGCTGGGTCTCCAGCTGGTGGCAATGTGGTAATTGGATCCTCTTGGATGCAGTGTAATGTTGGGGGTGGGCTTATGGGTGTTATAGCCATTTTCCCCTTGCCAGTATTTAGCACACTCTCCTGCTGCTATTGTCCACCTGATGTTGGCCCAGAGGAGATTTCCACCCTCTGCTCATGCCATTGTTTTCCTTTGACATCTTAGAGCTTCCCCTCAAGTCTGTAAGCCAAAATAAACTTTTCCTTCCATAAGCTGCTCTTGGTCAGGTGTTTTCTGCAAGCAATGGGAAGCTGACTGCAACAACTATATAGTCTCAGGCTGGCCTTGAACTCATGGTGATTGTTGCAGTCAGGTTTGCATTGCTGGCAGAAGTCACCCAACCAAGAACAGCTTGTAGAGGGGGGAATGTTTATTTTGGCTTACAGACTTGAGGGGGAAGCTCCATGATGGCAGGGTAAAAACATGAGCAGAGGGTAGACATCACCCCCTGGCCAACATAAGGTGGACAACAAAAACAGGAGAGTGTGCCAAACACTGGCAAGGGGAAACTGGCTATAACACCCATAACCTGCCCCCAACAACACACTGCCTCCAAGAGGCGTTAATTCCCAAATTTCCATCAGCTGGGAACCTAGCATTCAGAACACCTAAGTTTATGGGGGACACCTAAATCAAACCACCATAGTGATCCTCCTACCTCAGCCTTCTGAGTGCTGGGATTAAAGTTGTGCACCACCATGCCCAGCAAGAAATGGATTTTTTAAAAAATATTGTTTTGTTTTGTGTTTTGCTTTAGTTCTTTTTGAGGTAGGGTTTCACTCTTGCCCAGGCTGACCTAGAATTCACTATGTAGTCTCAGGGTGGACTTGAACTCATGGTAATTCTTCTACCTTTGTCTCCCAAGTACTGGGATTAAAGACATGCATCACCATGGCTAGCTTTAAAAAAATAGTTTAAATTTTTTTTAATCTTTATATTTATTTATTTGAGAGAGAGTATGTGCATGCCAGGGCCTGTAGCCACTGCAAACAAACTCTAGACACGTGTGCCACCTTGTACATTTGGCTTACGTGGGTCCTTAGGCTTCACAGGCAACAGCCTTAACCACTAAACTATCTCTCCAGCCCTAAAAAAAGAGTTTTAAATAAATAATATATGTATGCAAGAGTTCAAACATCACACTATATAAGTAAAATTGACTCTCCCTCTCCAATCTTAAATCAAGTCTGTATTCCTTCATCTACCAGCTTAGTTATTTTTTTAAACCACCAATTATTAAATTTAAAGACCTGCAAAAGTGGCATGAGTGTCATAGTAGTAACCAGCCACTTCCCAATTGGATTTGAGGTCCACTCTAGAGGAGGGGAATCATACCTGGTACTTTAAACTTGGCCAAAAGCTTGTGCTTAGGGGACATCAGTCTTGGTAAAAGGGAACCCAATATTGTGGTTATGCTAACTGGACAGCATGTCAAACTGCCTTCTAAATATATTTGTTCCTATAGATTAGTGCTGCTTTGAAGGCATGATCATGTAAGTTTCTTATTATAATGGACAAAGGTTAATAATACAGAGATGCATAACTGGTAAAATTGTCAAGAAAAAAAATGTAAGAACAGGGCTGTGAAATGCTGTCTTCTGGATACAGTGTCGCCAATCAATCTCATGAAAATATAGCAGCTGTGATTTCCTGCATGAGATTAAGTCTGTCAACACTTTACCATAGATGGGAGAAGGGTTCATAAGATTCCACACCTCCCAGAGCAGCTAATCACCAGATGCACAAAAGTGGTGCATATTTCTGGAATTTGTTTGAGTGGCAAGAGGCCCTAGCACATCCATCTCTCTCACTTTCTCTCCCTCCCTCCCTCTCTCTCTGTCTTCTTACAAATAAATAAAAAATTCAAGATCCATTATATACATGTATAAAAATAGAAAAAAATAATTTAAGAAAATAAATTAATGTAATGGCATGTTCTATATAATATTGCTAAATTTAGCTTAGGATCAAAATATTCAGTACTCTGATTTGTTTCTGGTAATCTAAGTGACAGTTTATTCAGACTGACAACAAAATAACTAAATTCAGCTAATTACTTTATAAATTTGTTATGTGTTATAGATAAACCTATAGATATCTTACGTAAATAATACATGTCAGGCTGGGCATGGTCATGCACACCTTTAATCCTACCACTCAGGATTTTGAGTTAGGAGTACAGCTGGGGGTTCGAGGCCAGCCCGGAGCTACAGAGAGAGTTTCAGGTCAGTCAGCCTGGACAAGAGTGAGACCTACCTTAAAAAAAAAATGCATGTCAGCTTTTATTATAATTTTTATGATTTCTTGCACTCTTGTAAATCAAGTGGCAAATGCTATTAGTAAACAATTTGAAAAACAGGAAAATAAAGTTGAGACATACTGGGAGGAAAACTTCTACTAACATTATATTTTCCAGCCCACACTGTCGTGTGGCAAAGAGTCTGAGGTTTCAGACTGTCTTATCTGTTGATGCTTTCTCAGAGCCTAGAATAGTAGTGTTTTGCACATAAAAAAAATGTTCAGTGAACATAATACTTAAAAAACAAAAACATTCTCTAATGACCAGTGGTATCCATGGCCTTACTTAGCAATGGACAGGGCAGAGGAAGGGCCTAGAAGAGATGAAGATGAACGATATTTCTGGTATATGGAGATCATGTTAATTGGATGAAAAAAGGACAATCTTTGCACAAGCTAAGCCTGGGGCCATGGGAAACTATGAGCCTTGGTTGGAGCTTCTTGAAGATGAGGACACTCACAGGAAATCCAAAGATTTCCTGATGAAATAAACCTAGACAAACAACTCATGATCTGATCTGATGCAAACTCACGGTCCGTCTTAAGCTCTGTCTCCCCACTGCTTTGGCTACCTGAATCTAAATAAAATCTGTGAGTATAGTCAGTGGAGGAGCGCTCAAACTCATCTCCCTGACCCTCCATTAAGTTATATCTTGCTTGTGATGTGTCCATTTTGCATTTATTCAAACACCGCTGGACTGTGTCAACCACTGGAAGACATCACTAGTCACTTATTCATTCGCTTTACATCCTTTGAGTTCTGTTTTAGAATCTAAAGATAGCCTTTTTTGTTTGTTTGTTTGTTTTATTTTTTGAGGTATTGTCCCACTCTCGCCCAGGCTGACGTGGAATTCACTATGTAGTCTCAGGGTGGGATCCTATAGGGAATAAAATGGGTGTGAGACATAATTTCTTCTATCAAGGATCTTTCTACAGAAAGTACTTGTGTATCAAGAATTTCTGCACATCGTATGGAAACTGGCAATGTAATATAGACAAAACTATTGAGTTTAGAGAGAGGAGAGATCATTCAGACTGCGTGCAGTCAAGCATGGCCCATGAGCCAAATTTGTCCTGTGGTCTATTTCTGAATGGCCCATAGGCAAAGGGTGGTTCTAAATTTTAAATATTTTTATTTTTACTTATTTATTTGAGAGAGAAAGAGGGAGAGAGAGAGAGAGAGAGCACACCAGGGCATCCAGCAAAGGAACTCCAGATGCATGCTCCACCTTGTGCATCTGGCTTGCATGGGTACTGGGGAATCAAACCTGGGTCCTTTAGCTTTGCAGGCAAGCACCTTAACCACTAAGCCATTTCTCCAACCTGGTTTTAAATTTTAATACAAACAAATGTTATACAGACTATGTAGCCTAAAAATCCAATATATATATATGGTGTGCCTGGTGTGGGGAGCTACAGGGTGCATGCTGTGTTTACAGTTGTGGGTACACCAGCATGTCCCACGGGTCCAGCACTGGCTTTGGCCGCCACATTACCATTTTCTCACCCGAGGGTGGGCTCTACCAAGTAGAATATACATTTAAGGCTATTAACTAAGGGGGCCTTACATCAGTAGCTGTCAGAGGAAAAGACTATGCAGTAATTGTCACACAGAAGAAAGTACCTGACCAATTGCTGGACTCCAGCCCAGCGGCACACTTTTCAAGGTAACTGACAACACTGGGTGTGTGATGACTGGACTGACAGCTGACAGCAGACCCCAGGCGCAGGGGGGCGCTGTGAAGCAGCAGCTAATTGGAAGCACAAATATGACAACGAGATTCTTATGGGTCTGCAGAAGAATCGCTGATGTTTCTCAAGTCAACACACAATGCTGAAATGAGGCCACTTGGCTGTCGCATGATTTTAATTGGTGTAGATGAAGAACAACATCCTCAGGTGTGCAGGTGTGGTCCTGCAGGTTACTACTGTGGCTTTAATTTTTTTTAACTTTTTTTTTTTCAATTTTTTATTTATTTGGCAGAGAGAGAGAGAGAGAGAGAGAGAGAATGGGTGCACCAGGGCCTCCAGCCACTGCAAACAAACTCCAGATGTGTGTGCCCCTTGTGCATCTGGCTAACATGGGTCCTGGGGAATCAAACCTGGGTCCTTCAACTTTACAGGCAAACACCTTAACTGCTAAGCCATCCCTCCAGCCCACTACTGCGGGTTTACAGCTACTGCAGCAGGACTTAAACAAATGGAGTCAACCAACTTCCTTGGGGAAAAAAAAAGTGAAGAAGAAATTTGATTGGACACTTGAACAGACAGTGGAAACTGCAATTACATGCCTATCTACTGCCTTATCCATTGATTTCAAACCCTCAGTAATGGAAGCTGGAGTAGCTACAGTTGAAAATCCTAAATTCAGGATTCTTTCAGAAGCAAGAGATTGACACACACCTTGTTGCTTTAGCAGAGAGAGACTAAACATTGCTATTAGTTTACCAAGTCCAAGATACCACTTGCCTTTGTGGTTGGTAACAACAGACCAACATGACAGAGACCCCTGGATTGAAAAAGGAACCTTTCCACTCCCTCCCACTGAAATGGTAGGACTCTGTATACATGAAAACAAAAATTTTAGAAAAAACATTATGCATTATGGTTTGTTCCTTTCCATGAAAAGTCTGTGGACATCTGCTGTAGATTTGACTGGACAACACAGGTGTCTCAGAGATCATTTTTGATCTAGACATTTAAATGAAGATCAGAGATGGGATGAGGAAGGGTGCTTACAAGTTCAGAGGACAGCAGGCCTCAGAGAGTATTTGGAGGAGAGTGGTGACATTCTCGTTGGTCAGGACTGGAGCTTCTGAACAGGAAAGGGTGAAAGGCAGGCATGGGTTACAGAAGTGAACTGTCCAGGCATGGTGACTCATGCCTGGAATTCCAACACTCTGGAAGTAGGGACAGAAGGATTGCCTTGGATTTGAGGCAAGTCTGGGTTACACAGTGAGTTTTAGGCCAGCTTGGACTACAAAGTGAGACCCTGTCTTTTAACAAAACAAAACAAACAAGAGAAAGGGAAGATTGCTGTAACTGAGGACATCACATTTGCCAGAGAGAACATCCCAGAGTCTTTCCTGGTCTCATGTCAATAAATGGATGGATGAGGGCGAAGATGATTTTGCACAGAACAATAAAATAATACAATTTTCATGATTATCCAGAAAAATGAAGACCACCCTCCAGGCATAAAATCACTTATGACAACAATGTCTGTTCTCATAATTTCCATACCAGAGAAAATGAAACTCCTAAGCTGGTGCGCATCTCCTGAAGCGTCTAGCCCCCGGAAAAGGTGACATGAAATGGGACTTCACAAAACACCATGTAGCTTTGTTTCACATGACACTGTGTTATTAACGTGCAACACTATGTTATTAATAATCCTCACAGACAAGTCTCAGACCCCATATTTTGCCCTCATTTAGTGGCAATCTCTAGCAATCAAATGATTTTGCTTGTCTGTCTGGTCCCAGCACAAGGGGCACTTAGACAGGTTGTCCTGCTGGTCAGTTCTACGCAGACAGCTCAGTGGGGAGGGCTCCATTTACTCAATGAATAAAGCTATGCGTGCAACAGAAACCCTGGCTGGCAAAGGGGGGAAGGGGGACACAGGAAGCACACAGGCAAAGACATGCCAACATAGAATGGCAGAGACAGGTGGGAAAACTTTGGGAAAAGACATTTAAGCTACTCTGACTTCCTGGTTTCCCCTTAAATCTGCATGCCTTGACTTTCCTCAAAATCTAGAGGTTTTATTAAAAAAAAAAAACCTTGTCTGGGCCTGAGCACTGCCATTCTGGGCCAGTACATTGCAGCCCTCTGGTTCATCCAGCACCCACATGCTCTGGGCAAGTCAGCAACAGTTCTTCCGGTCAGAGAGCAGTAAGTCACGGTAGAACCGATGCAGTGAGAAATCATGGCACATTGTTTTCTAATAGTCACAGAGCACGGTTGGAGTCAACTGGAGGAAAGGTCGTTGGGCCTCAGCCCTTGACTCCTTCCTGGCTGTTTGGTGCTCTCTCCTCCTGCCCACTGCAGTACAAAACTAGGCTTGAGTAAACAGAAGGATGGGAATGACACTTAATGGGATTAGAAAGACTTTAAGGAGATAAAATTGGGAGAGGAAACCTTTTTTTTTTCTTTTCAAATTTTCTTTTTATTAACAACTTCCATGATTATAAAAAATACCCCATGGTAATACCCTCCCTCCCCCCACATTCCCCTTTGAAACTCCATTCTCCATCATATCCCCTCCCCATCTCAATCAGTCTCTCTTTTATTTTGATGTCATGATCTTTTCCTCCTATTATGATGATCTTGTGTAGGTAGTGTCAGGCACTGTGAGGTCATGGATATCCAGGCCATTTTGTGTTTGGGGGACCACGTTGTAAAGAGTGGGAGAGGAAACCTTTATAAATTTGAAATGCCACGTAGGTATCTAGACAGTTCTGTCAAATAAGAAATTGAATGTGTAAGTAGGAAGTCAAAAAAGACATCTGGAGGTCATCAGACTTCAGGTGGTCTTCCAAGCCATGGAAGGGATGAAGTACGCATTTCATGAGTGGAGGGAAGGAGTGGGGAATAAGTGTGTTTGTGAACACTTTTGTGTCTGGAATTGAGGGACATAAGAAAAATCCAGAAAATTAGACTCCACTGAAGCAGCAAGGCAGTTGGTTGCTCGACAGCTGCACAGTTTGTGACCAGGGGCAGGAAGAAAAATGGTGGCAGAAGTACACAGAGAGCTGACACTAGAGACCACAAGAGTTCTAGGGAGCTTCCAAGTTCACTCGGCCCCTGGGCCAAGAGCTGTGACACTGGGTGATGCAAAGGACTAAAGAATCTTGACTCCCTCGGCCTACACAAGAGCTTAATAGGGCTAAGGGTCCTGCTACCTTAGGCCTATGTGAGGACTCTATAGGGCACCACCAGCTGTGGTCCCCACCCACCAGAGCTCGCTGCTGCTACTGACAGAACAAGAACTGCCAAAGACCAACACTTGAGCTGCTTCTCCTTGCCCACCCATGGTTTCTACCTGGGCAGAACTAAAGTAGTCCAGCCAGCTAATTGGCCACACCATAATCATCTCCAACTTGAATTATTGTAGCAGCCTCTTTCAAAAAAAATTAGTATTTTAGGGCTGGAGAGATGGCTTAGTGGTTAAGCCCTTGCCTGTGAAGCCTATGGACCCTGGTTCAAGACTCTCTCTCTCTCTCTCTGCCTCTTTCTCTCTCTGTCTGTCGCTCTCAAATAAACAAATAAAAATTTAAAAGAATTAAAAAGTAGTATTTTATTAATGGAAGTAGTCTCTTTTAAAAAATATTTTATTTATTTACTTATTTATTTATTTGAGAGAGAGAGAGAGAGGCAGATAAAGACAGAATGGGTGCACCAGGGCCTCTAGCCACTGCAAACAAACTCCAGACGTATGCACCACCTTGTGTATCTGGATTATGTGGGCACTGGGGGATTGAACCTGGGTCCTCAGGCTTTGCAGGCAAGCACTTTAACCACTAAGCCATCTCTCCAGCCCAGCAGTAGTCTCTTTTATTTTATTTTTTGGTTTTTCGAGGTAGGGTCTCACTCTAGCCCAGGCTGACCTGGAATTCACTATGTAGCCTCAGGGTGGCCTCAAACTCACGGGGATACTTCTACCTCTGCCTCCCGAGTGCTGAGATTAAAGGCGTGCACCACCACGCCCGACTCAGTAGTCTCTTCTAATAGCTGCTGTCTGTTGTAGTTCCCTTCTTATTGCTGGGACAAAGTACACGACCAAAAGCAGCTGGTGGGAAGAACGTTTTTACTTTGGCTTTACAGTCTCGAGGGCAAGCTTCATGATGGCAGGGGAAAGCATGGCACGAGCAGAGGCTGGACGTCACCTCTGCCACAGCAGGTGGACAACAGCAGCAGGAGAGTGAACCAAACTAACGATGGCAAACTGAGAGCTAATAAACCTCAAAGTCCATACTCAGTGACACCTCCTCCAGCCAGGCTCCAGCTCTCCAATTGTTACCAGCTGGAGTTCAAGCATTCAGAATACATGAGTTTATGGGAGACACCTGACTCAAACCATCGCCACACTGTCCATGCTGAAAATAAATCGTGCACTGCCTTAGTCTGTTTGAGATAACAAAGTATTAGTGTGGCTCATAAACCACATTACTTTACTCTCCACAATTCCAGAGGCTAGGACGTTCAAGGTCAAGATGCTGGAAGATTCGGTGTCTGGTGGGAGTAGGAGCCTGTTTACTCATACACAGCCATCTCCTCAGTCAAGTCAAGGTAGATTCCACATCTGGTAAGAGCTGGCTTCTTGGCTTGTAGAAGGTGCCTTCTTGTGTGTGTCTTAATGTGGTAAAAGGAGCAAGGGTCTTTCTGAGTATCTCTTCTTTTTGTAAAAACTTAACATTCTTATTTTTCAATCATCTCTCTCTCTCTTGTCCCAGAGTCTCCCTAGGTAGCCCAGGCCCATATGAAATTGCAATCCTGCTGCCTCAACCTGCCAAGTGCTGGGATTACATCCCACGCCACTCATTTAGGAGGGCTCTAATCCCATCATGATGGCTCTGCTCACATCATCTCATCACATCCAAAGACACATATCCTAAAACATCACATTAGTGATTGAGTTTTGTTTCTAATATAAACTCTGATGAGTATTTGTTTATTTTTTTAACTTTTATTTGAAAGAGAGAGAAAGAGGGAGATAGAGACAGTGAGAGAGAGAATGGGTGTGCATGGGGCCTTCAGCCACTACACACAAATTCCAGACACATGTGTCACCTTATGCATCTGGCTTACATGGGTCCTGGGGAATCAAACCTGGGTCCTTTGGTTTTGCAGGCAAGCACTCTGACTGCCAAGCCATCTCTCCAGCCTTTGATTGAATTTTAACATACGAATTTGGGGGACATAAACATTCAGACCATAGCCCAATGGAGCAGCATAACTGAAAGGAGACTTGAATCAAAGGACTACTTACGAAGGTGTGGACAGGATTAAATAAAACTGGTAAACAGTGGTTAAAACTCCATCGTCTACCAAGGCATGAAGGAGCCGGTGACATTGTTATTACTCTTCAACTTGAAGGAGCAAGAGATGGGAGCAATTACTGGAACACACAAACACAGAAGCAGCTGTGTGCTTTCGTGGACAATCTTGCTCAGCCTAAAGAAACCATCAGGAAAGGAGATGAAGACCTGAGGATTGGGAACTCACTCTCCTTCCTTCTGATCTGCTCATCCTAGACCTAACAAAGTACCAAGCCAGAACATAAAAGAATCTTAGTCTCTTGTTCGCCCCTGGGTACAGAAAGTAGATTATCCTCGTCTGCTGAAGAAATAAATACTACTTTCATAGAGCAAAATAAATGACCTATAAAAAACAATAGTCGGTACATAAGTTTTAGAAGGAGAAAACCCCCCTTTTTTTGCCTGGCATAATTAGGTCCAAATATAACGTTATGTAGAGTGATGCATTTCAAATCTCAGGCTATGGCCAATTTCTAAGCTGTGAGGTAACAGATTTCCTAGCTAATTTTTAAAAAAATATTTTCTATTTATTTATTTGACAGAGAAAGAGGGAGAAAGAGAGAGAGAATGGGCACACCAGGGCCTCCAGCCACTGCAAACAAACTCTAGACACAGGCACCCACCCTGTGCATCTGGCTAATGTGGGTCCTGGGTAATCAAACCTGGGTCCTTTGGCTTTGCAGGCAAATGCCTTAACTGCTAAGCTATCTCTCCAGCCCCCTAGCTAATTTATTAAGAAATAGAAAAGACTTGCACACACCTCATGATGTTAAGATAATAATTATCTCACAAAATACAAATTTCATTCATAGGTATTGTGTGTGTGTGTGTGTAGTGTAGTGTAGTGTAGGTGAGTGTGCACAAATATCTATTTGTGTCTTAGATCATAATGTAAAATGTATTTCCAACTAAAGGTCATAGAAAATAAAGCTCACCTTGCAAGAAGAAAATTCCTAGTGACTCTCTTAACTTTCAATTTTTTTCTTCAAAAGATTTTTCTGATTGACAAATTTCAGAGGAAAAGTCAAGCAAACAATCTTTTGTCTCTTTCCCCTCTCTTATCCCACCAACTCTTTTTTTTTTTTTGTCCTCTAAAACAAACTAATGACCCCCTCCCCAGAGAGCATGTGAATGTTACCTTATTTATGTCTATGAAGCTGGGATTAAATTAAGACTCTTGAAATAGAGTGAATACCCTGGATTGCGCATGTAATTATATATGACTTTTAACCAAGAAGCAGAAAGAGACTTATAACAGAAGGGACAGTATCTTGATACTGGATGTGTTAGACCTTTTGTCATAGTGACAAAATCCCAGAGCAAAACAATTTAGGGGAGGAAAGATTTAGCTAATGGTTTCAGAGGTCAGTTCATCATGACATGGAAGAGGTGGCAGAACAGAGAAGTCCATATCCTAGTGGCCAAGAAACAGAGAAAATGCATGGTGTAATATTCTATCAGGGCCCCAGTATATCAGTATATGGCATGATGTCAACCACATTCAGAGCAGATCTTCCCATCTTAATTGATGTTCCTGGACACACACACACACACACACACACACACACACACACAAACGTGTGCTTTACTTATCTCCTAGATTATTCCCAATCCAATAAAATTGACAATATTATCCATTACAGTTGGTGTACATGACTGGAGTGATTCAAAAGCACATTAAGAGCCGGGCGTGGTGGCTGCACGCCTTTAATCCCAGCACTCGGGAGGCAGAGGTAGGAGGATCGCCGTGAGTTCGAGGCCACCCTGAGACTCCATAGTGAATTCCAGGTCAGCCTGGGCTAGAGTGAGACCCTACCTTAAAAAACCAAAAAAAAAAAAAAAAAAAGAAAAGAAAAGAAAAAAAAAAGCACATTAAGTGAATGCACTAAGTCAGCAGAAGCTAGAAGCAGCTAAGAATGATTTTCCATTCATTAGCCAATGGATAGTTTAACAGATTACTTTAAAGAGCTCTTTCTAGGATTTTAGCAGGCAGAAAAAGATTATCAGACCTAGAACCAAGCGTGAGGTGTGGCTTTTTCCTCCTAATAATAAAGCCCTACACTCTGTGAGGTTTATGTGCAGAGACCACTATGTACATAACCCCTGACCTCACATAAACTTTAGGAGCTCTATCACTGTATATATACATACATTCATACATAAATGAGAAACTAAGTCAGAAATAAACTGTGCAACTCACAGAACTAGTATGTGATAGAACTAAGTGGTAACTCTGGTTTCATCTACCACTAAAATGAAAGTGATCTTTACCTCAACAAAGAGTCCTGCTGTATTATTTACTGCGATTTTGTGAGGCTGGTCTTCTGTATGATAACCTATTCCACAAGCCCACCACATCCATTTGTACATACCAAAAATATGCATAACCACTTTTTCCAGGTAGCTTTTACTGTTTTGGCTTGCTTCTAAGAATTTCTTCCTAATGGCCTATGCCCTTTTCTCCTCTACTTGTTGGGTGAGGGAGGAAGGTGTGACGTGGAAGGAAGATGTACAATTCATACTAATGCCTTAATGCCATCTTAAATTATGTGCTAACAGTAAAGTATATCATAAAACCTTGAAGCTACAAGAGTTCTTAGAGATGTAAACTTTTCATGGATGAGAAAAACAAAGCCAAGATATTTGCATATTTGCAACAATTTTTTAAAACCATTTTATTTATTTGCAGACAGAGATACAGAGAGAGACAGACAGTGAATATGGGCACACCAGGACCTCTAGCCACTGCAAACTCCAGATGCATGTGCCGCTTCCTGCATCTGGCTTACATGGGTACTGAGAATTGAACCCCAGTTTTTATAGGCTTTGTAGGCAACTGCCTTAACCACCAAGCCACCTCTCCCGCCCCTACAGGCAATTTTTTTTGGAGGGTGTTTCAAGGTAGGGTCTCACTGTAGTTCAGGCTGACCTGGAATTCACTACGTAGTCTCACGATGGCCTCCAACTCTCAGGGATCCTCCTACCTCTGCCTCCGGTGTGCTGGGATTAAAGGTGTGCACCACCATGCCTGGCTCCTATAGGCAATTTTTAATACCCTAAGTGTAAGTAATGTCAAAATTAACTTCATTCCTGCCAAACATCACATTGTAAACTTACATGACAACCATCATTATCTTTCTGTTTTTAGTGAATATCCTGTAGGGATACAAGAGAAAAACCCAGCCTACTTCCTATTTTGAGGGCAGGGGAAAAAATTTAAATTCCAAATACAGGATTTTGAGATTCCATAGTCAGAATATTAACCATCTATGAAGTAGCAATAGCATTCTCCAAAATAAGAATCCAAGCCAGTTTTTAAAATTTATTTTGAGAGTGAAAGAGAGAAAGAGAATGGGCGCGCCAGGGCCTTCAGCCGCTGTGAACAAACACGCGAGTCCCCTTGTGCATTTGTGCAACATTGCACCACAGCATCTGGCTACGTAAGACCTGGAGATTCGAACATGCGTCCTTAGGCTTCACAGCCAAGCGCCTTAATCGCCAAACCCCACTATTTTTTTTTTTTTTTAATTTGAGACAGACAAGAGTGACTATGGGCTCCAGCCATTGCAAACGATATCCAGACACATGAACCACTTTGTGCCTTACGTGGGTACTGGAGACTCGAACCTGGGTCCACAGGCTTTGCAAGCAAGTACCTTTAAACCCTGAGCCATCTCTCTAGCCCAAGCCACGTATTTAAGTAAAATTCCTTTAATACTACCAGCAAACCCAGGTGTTTCCTAGGCTGTTTGCCTAGGGTGACCTCATATTCATTCCGTCTGCCTCTTTCGGTCTCAAATTAAAAAATAAAAATAAAAAGTGGCTTCACAGTTTTGGTTTTCTTGCCACACCCGATGGCTTCGGGGTGCCTGGGCCTCAGGGGTGTCAGGACACAACTGGCTTCACACACTACCCTGACCAATACAAAGACACTGAACGAGCCTAGAGGAAGTAGCCGGGCGACCCGCAGAGCAGCCCCTCCCCGGCCCGCCCCGCCCTCACCCCGTCACCCAATCGCCACGGGCCTCCCCGCCCCGCCCTCACCCCATGAACCAATCGCCACGCGTGCTCTGCGCCGGCCCGCTGCCCGCGAGAGGCCTTCCGCCTCCTCACGGAACCCCCCCCTCGTTTACGACACTTTCCGGCCTCCTGCGCGGCAGCCCCGCCGTATTTCACCGCGCTGGACTGGAGAGGCCCGCGCCGCTTTCCGGCGAAGCTTTGGGATTGGTGGCCGTGGGCCGGAGCTGGAATGAACCGTGTCCCCTCAGGGGCACGGCGGAGCTGAGCCGGAGCCATGGTAAGTGCAGCCCGATGGCCACGGCCTGTCGGACTCTGTGCTCGCCCACGATGGGCACCAAGGGCCTCGCAATAGTGGCAGCGAGTGTGATGGACCCACCGTCGCGGTGCTTCTGTGTGCCCCGGTTTCTGGAGCTGTCGCCTTTTCGGAGACGACGAGCTGGCGCTGACGTCCAGCGCGCTGGCTTCCCTCTCACTCACCGTTTAGTGTGGCCGATGGCCGCAGGGCGATTCCTGTATTAGCAGGTTTTCCAGATCCAGCGGGTGAAAGTTGCTTCGCTACGGGTGAACCACCCTCTTCGCTGCTGTAGAAGTTAGTAAACCAGGTTGGCCGTTTTCCACGGTGAAAATATCGTACCTTGACAGTGCATTGTGGATAAATTAAGGAAGTTTTACGGGAATTGTAGGGCCGAATGTTTTGACATTAAAAAATTGTTTTTCCACAGCCGGCCATGGTGGTACACCCCTGAAGTCTCAGCTGCTGGAGAGGCTGAGACAGGAGGATTGCATATTCAAGGCCTGCCGCCAGGGCTATATAACGAATTTAAGGCTAGACTGGGCAACGTACCAAGCCCCTGTCGCAAATTAAAAACCAAACGTTTAAAAAAACAGCTGGGGGTGAGGGGCTTGCTGAAGAGATGGCTCAGCGGTTAAGGCACAAGCCTGCAGAACCTAAGGACCCGGGTTTCTCCACTACCCACGTAAAGCCAGATGCACAAAGTAACACATGTATCTGGAGTTTATTTGCAGTGGCCATAGGCCCGGGCACACCCATTCTCATTTCCTTTCTCTCTGTCTCTGCTTGCAAATAAATAAAAAGAAAAAAAAGTGAAAAAAATATATATATATAATTTTTTTTAAGGCCTGGGATGTAGCTCAGTGATAGATCTCTTACCCAGCAAGTGTGACCTCCTGGGTTCGAACATTAGTACCCCCAAAAGAAAATAAGAAGTCTCCCATTGAATTAAAACTTGTACTAAGTTAGGATATAAAGAATGGGCATAATGGTGGGAATTAGAGAATAAGTATTTATTTTTTCCTCCCCTAACCAGGCCAGTACAATGGTAGCAGTTGGATTGACCATAGCTGCTGCAGGATTTGCAGGTTGGTGTATGGTTTGGGGGTGGACACAAGTAGAAAGACTGTGGATTAATGTAGTTAACTGTTGCTTTTGATTTTAGGTCGTTATGTTTTACAAGTCATGAAGCATGTAGAGCCTCAAGTAAAACAAGCTTTTCAAAGTCTACCAAAATCTGTAAGCGTTATTAGACATTTTTTGCTAAATTTGTTGTAATTAGAATCTAGAGCCACACTTGGGGAAGGGTGAATTTCCAAACATCCATGAAGTTCAAAATGTTTGTTTTTAGCTCTTGCTTCAAACATTGTAGATTTTCAAACCTTGCAATGGTGCTACACTTAAAAAAAAAAAAAAAATCAGCTAAGCATATATAATGTTAACAATTAATTTACACACTACTAACCTCAAACCATCTGTCCACATTCTTAACATCCCTCATCTTCTCTGTATCACAAGCACAGAAAAATGTAAACTGATCCATTCCTAGTGTGTGGTCCTGGTACTAGTTGCTGATACCTAGGTAGCACTGCTGTTGTTCTCTAGATGGAATTAAGTGTGATAATCATACCCTCCCTTGTTAACATTTATTGAATTTGAACTGGGCACAGTGGCACATGCCTATATTTCCAGGTGCTCAGGATGTTGAAGTTCAAGGACAACTTGGGCAACAACAATCTGCTGTAAACCATACTCCCATATTACACGATTAAATTTATTATGGACATACTTTGTATGGACTTATCATGTGTTGGTACCATCTTTTCCTTTATCCTTGACCCCATTCTGCTTTTGGCCCTCCTCAGTGGGGTTGTGTGTTATACATTGTGAAAGTAACAGTCACTTACAGGGTGGGAAGGGGGGAGGCAGTGCCTCTGGGCATGACATTCCCAAACTGAATCTTACAATCTTCCTGCCCCCTTTTCCACAAAATTCCCTGAGCTATGGTTAAGTCTACTTCAGTCCTGAGCTGTTAGGAGCCTCTGGGTTTCTGCTTTGGTAGGTGTTGAGTGTCCTCACTGTCTTTCTCCTTCACCCTGGTGCTAATTGTCAGTCTCACCATGGAAGCAGCGCTCTTGCTCGTCTCCCCAGTTCCTCTGTGGTTTCACCTGGGCCTTGGCACAATTAAATTTTCATATGAAATATGGCTGAGAGTGGGCCTCCATTTATTCTTTGAGACATTTTGGCTGGAAAAAATGGGATCTTTAACTATAATTATTGTTTGTTGCTACTTATAAAGCCAAAACACTGTTGGAAATGTCCTGTGTTTCTACTGATTATGTGAATATTGACTTTTGAAAGTGTCCATTTAATTTTACGAATCTTTTGAATTCATTTATCTTTTCAGGCCTTCAGTGGAGGCTATTACAGAGGTGGGTTTGAACCCAAAATGACAAAACGGGAAGCAGCATTAATACTAGGTGTAAGGTAAAATAATTTTAGTATTTTCTTTGGTTGTGTGTAGTATGTGTGTGCAGGTGTACCTACCCCATGTGCACGTGTGGGAACCAAATGAAGATGCCAGTCTCATCTATTCTTCTTCCATTGCATTTCCCTGAGAGTTTCTTACTGAATCAGGAACTCCCTGCTTTTCATTTATACAGGCTGACCAGGGACCCAGTAATCCTCTATGTCTGACCCTTCAGCACTGGGATTATAGGCTCTATTTGGCCATGCCTAGGCTGTTTAACATGGGTACTGGGGATCAAACTCAGGACCTCATGCTTGAGCAGCAAGTGTTCTAACCTACTGAGCCATCTCCCTAGTGCCTAATAGTATTTTCTACAACTAAGAATAAGGAAGTTAGGGGAGTATGTTGTCCCAGGAAGAGTGGAAGTCAATTGAGCTTTGTTGCTCCTCCCTCATGTTCATTTTTTTGTGTGTGTGTAGTGTGCATGCCTGTGGGCACACAGGTGCATATGTGTGGAGGCCAGAAGCTGATGTTGGATGTGTCCCTCACTCACTCCTTAATTAAAGCAGGGCCTCTCACTTGAACTTAGAGCTCATAGACTCAGCTAGTCTAGCTAGCCACTTTGTTTTGGGAAATCCTGTGTCTCTGCTTCCCAAGCACCAGGATTGCCATTAGGCCATCATGCCCACTGGCACTTTTGTGAGTGGTGGGGATCTGAACTCCAGTCCTCACACTTGCATGGCAGGTGCCTTATCCACCAAGCTATATCCCCCAGACTCCATGTGTACATTTTTAAGGTCTAAGCAGACACTGTATTGCAAGCCTTGTGTGCCCCTGGATAACTATGATTGCAGCCCTACCCCATTTGTAGGTGACATTATATTGCAGTGTCAAAAGATTGGACACTCCTGAAACATTACGACAAAAGTGTAGAAGCACCTTTTCATTGGAATGTAGACTTTGAAATTAATCATTATACTGCTCAGTAGGACATTCTGCAGAGAATTCTGCCTTTATTTACAAATACTAAAATACAGGCATTTTCTTTTAATTTTCAAAATAGGGTCTCACATTATCTACCCCAGCCTAACTTGGAACTCAACCCTGTAGGCACAGCTGGCCTTAAACTTATAGCATTTCTTCTACCTCTGGAGTGCAAAGCCATGTGTGACCATACCTGGCTTTATGCTTTCCTTTTCAAACAAAACAGTATTGATTGAATATTACACCAAATTCAACTACATATTTGAGAATTCCTTTTTTTGAAGTAGTGCAGCTTACTTCTCTAAAGTGTGTATTTTACATGTGTTGAGGCTCGTAAACAGTTTTTCGTAGTGTTTTGTGGATTTACCATAGCTTCCCATTCTTTAATCTGGCTCTTCTGTGATCCAGAAATAGAAATAGACTGAAGGAACTAATACTTTTTCTTTTGAAATTAGCCCTACTGCCAATAAAGGAAAAATAAGAGATGCTCATCGACGAATTATGCTCTTAAATCACCCAGACAAAGGTAAATAATCACTAAGCCCTTGTTAAATTCTTTTGATGTGACTTTTTTCCCCTCTGGTTTTCTGAGGAAGGGTCTCACTGTAGCCCGGGCTGACCTGGAATTCACTACGTCATCTCAGGCAGGGTAGGCTCGAACTCAAGGCGATCCTCCTACTTCTGCCTCCCGAATGATGGGATTAAACCATGCCCGCTGACCTGTTGTTTTTAATACAATTTCATATTTAATTCTTGGCAGTTATAAAAGTGCTTAAATCTGCATGTGTGCATTCTCCAGGCATGAATCATGTGTTTTTAGCAGCTTAAAAGAATGAAATCTGGGGCTGGGGAGATGGCTCAGCAGTTAAAGGCATTTGCTTACAAAGCCTTAAGGCACAGGTTTAACCTTCCAGTACACAAATAAAGTCAGACACACAAAGTGGCACATGGGTCTGGAGTTCTTTTGCAGTTGCAGGAGGCCCTGGCATGACTGTACTCCCTCTCTTTAAAGATATTTAAGAAAGAGAAAGGGAAAGAAAGTGGGGGGGGGGGGTGAGGATATGGCTCAGTGGTTAAAGGTGTTTGTTTGCTTGGGGATGGGGCCAGAATAAAATCTAGGTATGATGTATTCCTATAACCCTAGCACTCAGAAGAGGCAGAGGCCAGGCATGGTGATGCACACCTTTAATCCCAGCATGTGGGAGTCAGAGGTAGGAAGATCACTGTGAGTTCAAGGCCACCCTGAGGACTACATACTGAATTCCAAGTCAGCCTAGGCTAGATAGAGACCTTACCTCAAAAAAACCAAAAAGTAAAATAAAAGAGGTAGGATGGTCATGAGCTAACAGCCAACCTGGACTAATAGCCTGCTCCAAGCTATATAGCAAAACCTGTCTCAAAAAAAAAAATAAGAAAAATGAATGGTGTGTATAAATAATGAACAAATCTGAGCCTGGAATAACGATGCATGCCTGTAATCCCAGCGCTAAGGAAGCTGACACAGGAGGATCGAGTGTTCAGGGCCAACCTGGGCTATATAGAGATCTTGTCTCAGTAAGATGAACACATCTAAGAACAACTGTAATTTGGCAGTAGTAATAAGCAATATTATTTTAAGATCTCCATTTGTGATATGACTTCAGTAGTGATAGTTACTAGTACTGAATTGTAATTTGTTCTTTTATTTCTTAAAAAAAGAGGGGGCAGGGGGCCTTACTACAGCCTGGGATGAAAGGTGTGCAACCACCACACTTGGTTAGGTTTTGTCCAGATTCATAAATGTTAAATTTCAGTTGATGAAACTGATTTATTTTGCCTCCATCTATTTTAGACATTTAGAAGTAGAGATTAGTTAGAAATCTATGAATGTACAGTTTCTGATAACACTTCTAATGAGCATTGACTGTTGAAAGCAAGTAATTCCTTTGAATGACCATAGAGATATATCATTGCACAAACCCTTTTACATGTGAGGCCCTTTACTTGGAAGGGATGTTGATGGTTTACAGTATCGTGAAATAACAAATATAGATGACACAACAAAGGCTCAATTCATAGGAAGAAAGAGAAAGGATCTACGCTCAGGTAGCTGAGACCAGTCTTTTAAATGTGGCACATACTGTCACCTACAAAGTACACACTTGAGTGACAGTTGCATATGCCTGAAAACATACAGGTCTTTCCAGCACAAAACTCAGAAGCCTCTTGAGAATCTCATTTAAGCAATACTATAGAATTGTTCATTCTCATAGTCCTGAGTAGGCTACCTTACAGTTTGAAATATGTGTTGGAAGAGTTAAATTGTACTTCTATCAAATAGAATTTAAATCTGTGAAAACTTTTAAGTTTTCTAAAAAGATGTAATATTTTTGTGGAAATAACTCATGTAAGTTACCTTATAACTGTTTCCTATTTTCTTTTATAGGTGGATCTCCATATATAGCAGCCAAAATCAATGAAGCTAAAGATTTACTAGAAGGTCAAGCTAAAAAATGAAGTAAATGTATGATGAATTTTAAGTTCATATTAGATTATGTATATGAGCACTGTTTTGTAATAAAATGTCTCAAAGCTACAATTTATAAAAATGGTTTAGTATTAAGTTAAATCAATGCCTTGGGGTTTTTTTGTTTAACTTTAGGGTTTTAAAATTGGATTATAATAGTTCTTAGTAATCTTAATTATGAACAGGTATACACCATAATATAAACATTCATCAACTAAGGCTTTGGTACTTACATATGCTCTTCAAGCAAAGTCCTTGCTCTGGAAGAGTCCCACCCCACACTGAGACACTGGTGACTAAAATATGTAATAAATATCATAATGGGGCCCCTGAAGCAGGGATTCTTCCATTGGGAGGTAAAGCGTTCAACTGGCTGAGGAATTAGAACCTTCTAATTCCCAGTGAATTTGGTATGTTTTCATTACTACCAATTCAGTTTCTTATGCTATAGAAAAATGCAGATTTTGGGGCTAGAGAGATGCCTCAGCAGTTAAGGCGCTTGCCAGCAAAACCAAAGGACCCAGGTTTGACTTCCCCGGAACCCACAGAAGCTAGATGCACAAGGTACCGCACACATCTGGAGTTTGCAGCAGCTGAAAGCCCTGGTGTGCCCATTCTCATTATCTGCCTTTCTCCCTTCTCTCTCAAAGTTAAGGTACAAGTCCTGTTTTATAAAGAAAACATTTGTATTGTATTTATCCAGCCCTATAGGGATCCTTACATATTTATTCTTTTGGGATTTTTTTTTATTTGTAATTTAGAATTTACCATTGTTAGTGAACAAGTTTAAGAATTAGTGAAACTAAAATACCCTCAATATTATTAAATATTAGTTAGCCTAGACTAACATTTTATGTGCACGTGACAACTGAAGGATGACTTTCAGTCTAACATTAAAATATGTAAGGTTCTTAACCAGATGAGGTAAATCACCTAGTGATCCCCATAGCATGTATCATGTGAGTACTAAGGTAATATAGGGCCTACCACCTAAATTTTTGGATCATTGTAAAGTTCCTAATTACTATACAATGCAAAGACTATAGTAATAGAGGTAAGCACATTTGGTGCTTGAATGTGTTTAAAGGCAGTAAAATCTGTGTAAGAGTATATGGTGAAACACTAGTCTGAGGAGATTTTGTAAAATAACTGTTACTTTGAGGGACAACTGAGGTGAAAGTACAATCGGCTCTTACTATTCACAGCAGTTCTATAAACTTGTTACCCAGAATTAGCAAATAACAAATCATTTATCCCTAGGGAACAGGGTTTCTATGAACTTCTCGTCAAATTTGGTCACATAATCTGATTTTAGGCATATTTCAGTTTAAAGATACTACTTTAAATACACTGTTGCTTCACTGACATTGAGCTTGTCTACAGAACTTCACCATGATTGGGATGATAAACAAATCAACAAAAAGTGCAAACAGAGCCAGGAGTGGTAGCACACACCTTTAATCCCAGCACTCAGAAGGCCAGGTAGGATTGCTTTGAGTTTGAGACCACATAGTAAATTCCATGTTAGCCTGGGTTAGAGCAAGATCTTAACTTGAACTCCCCCCCCCCCCCGCCCCACCACCCTTCCACCAAAAGTCAGTGATTGCCGGGCATGGTAGCTCACACCTTTAATCGCAGCACTGAGGAGGCAGTTAGGAGAATCCCTGTGAGTTTGAGGCCACCCAGACTACCTAGTAAATTTCAGGTCAGTCTGGGCTACAGTGAGACCCTACTGAGCGGGGGGAAGGAGGGGCAGGCACAAAAAAGAAGCTTCACACTAACCAGACCCCATAAAGGTACCAGAGCATTTATTGGAGCATGTGGTATAATTCAAATTGTTGGCCACACTGCAGGTGTTCCAAAATGTCTACGAAAGATACTGAGCTTTAAATGACTGACGATATAAATTTTAGTAAGTAAATTCATAAAGAACCCACTAATAGGGTCAACTGTACTTTTCTTTACTAACCTTTCATTTCAGTCATTTGGACTAATGATAGTGTTTCTTTGAATAAGACCTTAAAGGACATAGTTTAAGTTAAAATTTAAAAGATTTTTGAAAGACAAATAGTGTGATAATATGCTCACAATCATTAGCTGTAGAAAAGTTTAATATGAAATGCAAATAGCACACCTGTTTGAAGAAGTCTTAAGACAATGAAAACCACTGTAATAAGCATAGCAAATTGTAATTTTTTTCATAGTAACTATTTTTCTAGGCTTACCCTTTTCAGTTAGAAGAATCGTTATGAGAGATGTTAGGCAAACTGATCAATGATGTGTGTGAGGGCTCTACACTGTAGTAACTGATACAAATATGATCTGTAAAAACACTGCATCTTTTAGTGATGCTTAATGGAGTACCTTGCTGACAGCATTGTGCTAAGCATTCTCCTTACCTCAACAAACTGTATGTGTAAAGTTCAGTAGTTACTCGTTCACAAAGAAAAGCTGAACAAGAAAGGCTGCCACTTCTCAGGGCAAGTTCCATGCTCCTCACATTTCTACCACAAAGGACTAGGAAAAGTAGCTCAGTACCAGAGAGGCACCTATTTAATTCCCAGCTTGGGTGGGGTGAGGCTCTAGAAACTGGGAGTACAGGATTCAGCGTTCTGCAGTAGTATAGGTAGGTGGCTTTTGGGCAAATGATCTCCAAAGGCTGAAATGTCCCACTTGAAAATTGTGATGATTGCTTCACATTTGTTTTAAATAGAACGAGTCAAGGAAACAAAACTAATGAAACTACAATTGAACCCTGAGTTTTGTTCTGTGCAGTTAAAATTCAGTTCTCTGGGAAAATTACTTTCCTCAGTGGCAGTCCTAACTTGCTTCTTTGGTAATGAAAGTGGACTATTTAAGTGGTCCTGGAAGCTATCCTTTTCCCACCATTAGTTTTAAGCAAATTATTTTACCTGCAACTATTTTCCAAACGACAGTACTACTTACAGAAAAGGGGGGGGGGGGATGGAAACCCAGCCTTACAAATCTACTCCAGAAGGCCCACGGACCAGTCAGTCATTGAGAATCTTTGGACCAAAGACAGGTGGCATATAAAGCCCTTACCTGTTATGTTCTGGTCCATAAAACATTTGGTTATATGATTTTCTCTGTCATTCTTGCTTTCAATTTTAAGAGATGGAGGGTGGAAGGCAGCTAAAGCAGTGCCATTTGAGAAGTACTGGGCAGCAGGTAAGCAGCTACTTAATGCACCCTACACATGAATTTCATCATTCTGAAACTGTACTTAGTACTATGATAATTTGTGCCCTAAACTGTACACTAGAAATGGCTAAAAAATGTACTCAGAACACTTAAAGGATTACTAATATTAGGCTAGAATTCAGTCCTTTAGTTATGGCAATGTATAATATGCTAATGTTTGTGGTGATGGTAGCTTATATATTTCATGGTGAGTCAAAAACCTGTGGTCACATTTTCAGCATAAATGTCCCTCCTAACATACTGACTCAGCTTGGCTCAAGTTCAAATAAGACAGTGAGCAAACTGAGGTACAGTTTTAAATAATTTAAAATATATTACATTAGACTGGACTGAGTACCTTTGAGTATGAGGAGACATAAGTTGCCTAAGTTCTGCTTTTATTATGCTGTGGTGTAGTAGTGCTGTGGAACTGCTAAAAGCCAACTGTTGCCTTAGCAAGAGGACATTAAGTGCTTTTTTTTCTGTTACATTATTTGTAATAATCTAATGATGATGTGATGGTCGGTCCAATGTTAAGATAATTTGGAACTTAACTTTGCTACCAACTTAGTATTGATTAAAAAAAAAAAAAACTTCTATTATTTGTTAGCAGAGAGGAGAGATGCAGGCAGAATGGGTGCACCAGGCCCTTCAGCAACAAACTCCAGATGTAAGCACCTCTTTGTGCATCAGGCTTTCCGTGGGTACTGGAGGATCCAACCTGGTTGTCAGGCTTTGCAGGGAAGCACATTAACTGCTGAGCCATCTCCCCAGTCCCAGTGTTGCTTTTTAATTTAACTTAAATGAACATTTACTGGCTGGGGAGATAGCACTATGGCTTATAAAGCCTGCCAACCTGGGTTCAATTCCCCAGTACCAATGGAAAGCGAGCAACAGTCTTGCATGTCTGGAGTTTGTTTTGCTCTTGCTCTAGTCCAGGCTGGCCTCGAACTCACAGCAGTCTTCCTACCTCAGCCTCCAAAGTGCGGGGATTAAAAGCATGCACCACCACACCAGGAGCTCTGGTGTTGGGTTGTTCTCTTTCTCCTTTCAAATAAACTGATAAAGTGATATTTACACTTTTTTTTTTAAATACCAAGGCATCTGAAAACCAAAGCCAAAAGTAGTATAAGCTTCAAGCAAATATTAAATATAAATTGGTTTATCTAGCTATAAGTATTGGAAATTATTTTTGATGAAAATGATCTCAAATTGAAAGATTGGATAAAATTAAGATATATTTTACACCTCCTTAATCTAAAAGGGTACAGACATGTGGCTGGAGGGAAGGCTCAGCAGGTGAGGTGTTTGCCTGCAAAGCCAAAAGACTCAGGTTCAACTCCCCAGGACCCACATTAGTCAGATGCACAAGGTGGCACATGCATCTGGAGTTCATTTGCAGTGGCTGGAGGACCTGGTGTGCCC
Source organism: Dipus sagitta (assembly GCA_036346955.1). Lineage (NCBI taxonomy): Eukaryota > Metazoa > Chordata > Mammalia > Rodentia > Dipodidae > Dipus > Dipus sagitta. The sequence goes on along the minus strand of CM070781.1, from coordinate 91,466,490 downwards.
ATTCTCTTAACCTCTTTCCGTCAAATAAATAAACAAATACAAAATATTTCAGGAAAACATAGCCAGGCGTGGTGGTGCAACGCCTTTAATCCCAGCACTCAGGAGGCAGAGATAGGAGGATCGCCTTCAGTTCAAGGCCACCCTGAGACTACGTAGTGAATTCCAGGTGAGCCTGGGCTAGAGACCCTACCTTAAAAAAACAAAACAGAAATATAAGAAACTTACGTGGTATAGATGTGGTTGGATGAAAATGTTTATTAACTCCAGCTGCTCAGGCTGGAGTAGGACTGCAAATTCACATCTAACCTGGTCTAGTGGACATTTTAAAAGCTTGCAGTCTAGCATGGTGGCTCATAGCTGAGGCAGGGAGATCACCATGAGTTCAAAGCCTAGTCTGCTAGGCTAGCAGCACTATCTGAAAAAAAAAAAAATGGTACTGTATAGTTCACTGGTGAAGTGCCTGCCTTGCATGCCAAAGTCCTGGGAAAATCCTGAATACCACCACTAAGGCGCATTGTATTACAGCTTTTCCAGGGACCTTTTCATGCTTCTCAGTACTAGATAGAAAGTAGTACTAACCCAATTGGATAAAAGTAACCTTTTTGTTCTGTGAGAAGTCTCCAGCCCATATTCTGCTTTAACCTCCCAAATACTAGGATTGTAGATGTGTCTACACTTTTTACCTTTTTAAAAGATATGAGACTCATGGTGGTATTGCAAACCTGTCCTGAGTGAGTTTCAGTTAACCTCAGCACCTTGCAAGGTGATACTCTGTGTCAAACTACAAACAGGGCTGAGGAGATAACCCAGTGGTAGAGCACGTCTAGTATCCACACAACCTTAGGGTTCAAAATATTTTACAGATAGTGGAGGGTGTTCTCTGGACACTTGGGACTCCTTACATTTTATGAGTTCTACTCAGAATGTATAACTAGGTTGACGCAGGAAATGTCAATCGTTGACCATTTTTGACTCTTAAAGAGTACAATTCCTATTGCTTAGTCGGCAGGCTTATTTCAACCATCAGGGAACACTTTCAAGTCAATACTTGCTCAGTTGCAAACTGGAATTATTACATTCTAACAGTTCCTAAAGTAAAACCCAACTTCTGAAACCCTAGAAATGGGTTATTAGCTACTATAATCCACTGAAGCATACACCGTAAAATTTTCAAGTAACCAACAAATTTACTGTACTACATACTCTTTTAAAGGTAAGGGATCCAAACTAGAACAGCAGAGGAATGAAGGAGGCCTTCAAACAGCCTATCCTTTTTAAATCCAAGCTCCTGGAAGACTAGAAACTCTAGGTGCAAAGAGAATTTTCCCTTTATTGCTGCTCCCAGTATCCTTTCATCATCTGACAGCTACATGACTTTATGTATTAGTTTCCTGCATTTTCTCCATACCATTAGCTCATTATATGCAAATACTAGGTGGTTTGAGCCCCAAGTCTGAATGTGTTTGCAGAGGACACGAACAGCAAAATACATAAAGCATTTAGTTTACATACTAACTTCAGAGAAACTCCTCAGGTTAAAAAGCCCTAGCTAAATAGCAAACAGCTGCAAAAAATAGAGGCATAGCTTACCTAAAAGGAGACAGAGATGGGTATACCAGATACAAGAGTTAAGTAAGACACCAGCACTTTGGACTTACCAGTAGCAGGTTTCCTTCACTGTTCTCTACTTTCATGAACATTCATTTACCGACCCCCCCCCCCACACTGTCCTCGATAGCATCAACTCGTTGGTTTCTTTAAAACACCTATTTAAGGCTTCTGTGTGCTTATGCAAATGAAGCCTGATGTGTTATAACACTTTGCACAGTTTAAAAGATGAATCCCGGCCCTCCTAAGGTATCATGAAAATTAAATCATTCCTGCTTCCCATACCTCAGCTTCTACCGTGTTAGGCACTTCCATATATAATGCTGCAATGGTTGAGAATACCTTTACTCTGGTGTTTCTGTATTGTTTACAGGTAAGTATTCCTATTGCCTCATCTAGCTACCACAGCAGACAGAAGACCCCCTCAAAATTATATTGGAATGCAACCCAAATCAATGTTACTTCTGGGGAGTGGGCTCTTAACTGACGCTAAAACAGAGTGAACCACTGCCGGAGTGGGGGAGGGGAACTCAATATTCTTTAAATCTTAAGTTATAGAACATGATTCTTTCTTTCCCAATGAAACAGTGTACGATTTTAAGGGAGAATGTGTCTTTCTCCCGGAATTAAAATTCTATGTGGGACAGAGATGTAGCTCAGTGACCAAACACTTGCCAACTATGTGCAATTAAAGCCCTGGGTTCAATCCCCAGAACACACAGAAAAATAGTTTTTGTCCAATACCTTATGGTTGTGACCCATGTACAAAGAGAGTAACTAAAAAACCAGCCATTTGTTTTTACTTTTGTCTTTTCTTTTCTTTTTGGTCATCACAGTCCTCCGCACTGCCCCCGACAGGAGCTTGATCTAGCCCAGGCTGACCTAGAATTGCTTTTCGTTTTGATGGATTAAACATACATTTGTAGGTAGCACTTTAAAAACCAGATTGTGCTATTAGCCTAGTAGAATGTCATTATTCATATTTTACTTGAAACTCTCAGGTACCAGAGACCATTAAGTTTAACCAGTGCATTTTAACCTCAATTAGAACATAAATGCAGGCCAGAGCTATAAAAATGCTGAACAATCAATTTTACATTTTTAACTACACAATGATATTCTTTGGTCCTTACCTAAACCAAAATTAGTGTTTTTATGCACAAACTTTTCATATGTGAAAATTAGAGCTTCCTGAGCAGACCGTGTGAAGCAAAACCCTAAACAATTATTTCTTATGACTTCACAATCATGAATTTCTAAAGCTTGTATCAATCTAAATTTCACATCGAGATACTTGTGAAATTAAGATTTCTAACTATGCGTAATTATGAATAAAACCATTTCCTTATTGACCTATTTACAACTGCTTTATCATACTTTTAAAAAGTTTTGAATGAACACAAAAGTAAAAATTCTAGCTTCTTTCGCCTATTTTCCAAAAGTTGACTTGGTTAGAATGTGATACATACTAATGGAAGTTCCTTAATCCATCTATTCTAACAGCCTAAGGTATTAAGACTTCAGAAGATTCATTACAAAATGATTACATGGCCAACTAACATTTTAATACTAGAATGAGAACAGAGTTGCTTTTGAAAAGCAATCACAGAATGCTAGTCTAGGCCTGTAAGTAGCTCCAACTATTTTAAAACAATTGGCATTAAAAAGTAGAAAGTTAAAAATCAGCAAATGGAAGATCAAAGTTTATTTACTACCTGCATACAAAAACATATTGCACATCAAACAACCAAAATCAAAAACAAAAAAAAAAAGGAAAAAAAAAAGGAAAGAAAAATAGGGGCTGGGAGGAAAAGAAAATGTAGAAGTTATTCTACCGAAGACTAAACACGTAGTTTATACAGAATAAACCTTCTGGAAATTGATCTTTTCAGTAGTTCAGTTATGTCTGAATGGACATGACTAATCAGCTTAGTGTTTTAACTAAAGCTATGTTTGATTTTTAAATACTGTACACTTTAATAAATAAACCAAACAAAGCCTCAATGTAGAACAGTCACTGCCAATGTCACCCAGTGTCCCTGCAGATGAGAGTCAACAAATGTATTCCAGTGGTCTGCAGATTTTCCTCGACATACAGCATTGAAAATAAAAAAAATTAAAAAAAACATTAAAATAGACCAGTTTCCAGACTAAACTAATAAAGAAATTACAATTCAGTGCAAAATATTTTAGACTGCATCTCATTCTAGTTTTCCTCATGTGGAGAGTGGTTGCATATATGTAACAAAAGCAGCTAACGCTTTCATAAAGAATATTACGTTAGGGATCCCACCCCACCCACCTCCCCCCATCTCTGCCATATTTTGAAAACAAAATAACATTTCCTATAGCCAGCAACTTTTTTTAATGTTACATATACTATTCTCAAGGCACATCTGATGATATTTTTAACACAGTAGGTGTCAAAGTATGTTTAACATATGATTTCTTCAGGATCCCTCCCCTTTCTGAATTCCAAATGGAGGAACTGAAAGTGCGATGTAAAGACTGGCGATCCATATTCTATCTTTGGCAAGCTTGTACAAGCACTATTGTAAATGTAATGGAAAAGAACTGTAAACTAGGAACTTCTTCAGTTTATGAAACACCATTCAGGACTGCTGCTTCTTGAGTGTTTTCTTCTTTTAAGGTATTATTAATCTTTTCTTCGCCTGGAGTACGCTGTAGCTTAGGAATTTCATCGCCAGAAGCACTAGTTGGACCATTTATTGCCTTTTCTGAAGGACCATGTTCTTCAATCACATCTTTTGCCTGCCAAAGGGAGACAACTTTTTCAACTTCATTATAAATGCAATCTATAACTGGAGGAAAATTACTACATAAATATCAGCTTAAAAATTCACCTTCATTTGTCATAATAGATCAAAGAAAAAAAGCATTTTAAAACAAGTATTAATGTACTTCACTCTAAGTCTTTCAACTATGTAGGTCTAGTATTTAGAAGTGCCCAAATCCAACAGCACCTGCACTGATCCCTGTGCTGCATGTTATTTAAAATCACTGGAAACCTCATCATGTGATGATAAAAACAAGTCCCTAAGTAATACAATAGTCACCTTTTTTCATCTTTGTAAAATTGGGGGGGGGGGGTGGGGACAAACTCGTATGTATCAATCCCTGAAAACATTTGAAAGAACTGAAACTTAAAAGGTACATACAAAAGGTATATACCCATTAATGGCAAGCGGAATATAATCTTCTGCTCATCAAAGTAACTTAAGTTCTACCTAAAATGTCACGGTCAGGCATGCACATCTTCACTACCTAGGGGCCTAGAACAAAAACAAGAGTCTCTAAATATCTGTCCACTTGGGGAAACAAGTGATCATACAGTAATTAGGAATTAAAAAAATACGTCTAAAACAATACCAAAAAAAATAATAAAATTAAAAAAAACCCTACAGGTTAAATTCTCCTTACCATTTCTTTCTTGTTTTTAGCCAAAGTTTCCCTTGGAAGGTTTCTTTGTCTGCTCTGAGACTCAGCTCTAGAAATATAATCTGCAACTGTGACTGTTAAAGATGAGAAAAAAATTACAGGTGTTGAAAAAATATTTCTAAATTTTATTTATGGATAAAGAGTAATTTCACTATTAAAACTAATGGTGGATCACCCAAATTTCAAATTTTTAAGCTGGGTACCCACCTCCAACCAATAAGCTTGAAAAATTTGCCTGTTTTATTGCTGACAATAGGAAATTTCAAGCTGTAAATTGAGGAAATCTACACTGAAGTCCTCCTTCCCAAGAATTCAGCTATGTCTGTCTGGTTGAGTTTAAAACTGTGGGGCCAATTTGGCGTACAACCCCATAACCTGTATAGTAAGAACTGCAGATGCAGTGTTCTAAGCCCAGTAATTAGTGAGGCAGGGGGAAATAGGAACAAATAATGCAAATCATGAAGGGATGTATGTAAAAATTTGAAATTTTTAAAAACTTAACTGTTTTTTTTTTTTTTTTAAAGCAGCACAACATACACAGCAAGTGTGTGATTTTGTGGTTCCTTCTTGCCAGAGACGGGTCCAATTAAACCATCTGATGGTCTGATTCAAAACAAGGACAAGCAAAGTAGGATAATAACCACAATCCTGAAGATATGACCAGTGACCAGGGTGGGAAATCAACTACTCTGCCCAATCAACTCTCCTACTCTTGGTAGGGAGAGACTATAGTGTGTTTCTGCAAAGTAGCCAAAGGTAATGGATTAGGAAAAGGAGTAACCCATGCTAACACTCTACTTTTGTCCCAAGAACAATAATCTCTTCTAGTTATTGCGGGCCGGTTTCAGAACTTGAAACTGTGAATAATTCCTAACTGAATATTAAAAAATGATCACCTTTTTTAAAAAAAATCTTGATTTTTATTGCATACTGTTTGAAGAAAATTCTTGATATAAAAAATACAGCTCTGACATATAAAAATATGGTGTATATTTTATTTATTATGGGAGCAAGTTAGTATGTACAAATGAAAACAAGTAAATTTTCAGATATTTAAAAGTCACTAAGAATTTAGAATTGGTCCAATGGTTTCAATTATATTATTAAATTGTTCTGATACAATAAGAACATCAGCATTTTATAATTTGTTCTCCTTAATGATGAATGTGCTTAGAAATTAATCCTAAAGTCATAAAGAAGCAACCTGTATCAGGACTTATTAGAACACAACTACAGTCATTTCAAGTCAAACTGATACATTCCTTGTATACCCTTTGAAATTCAGTGTATGTTCATTTGAAGCTCTTTATCATTTAAATATCACTGCTAAGAAAGTCATAAATACATTAAACAATAGTTTTTAATGATGGGGAATATTACCATAATTTATGTCTACCTTTAGGGTGGCAAAACCATTTTTTGAGAATGAGTATAACCATAGCTAGGGAGGATCACAATGACTGCATTCTGTTCCCATAATTAAGGTCTCAGCAACACTGGGGATATGCATCTCCCTGAGAACTCTGCTGCATAGACAAGACATACCAATGAATATAAATACATAGACAAACAGGCTTAGACCTTTTCATTTGTTATGTATATGAGACAAAAATTAATTTAAAAGGGATCCAAAATAAACCAGTTAATTCAATGAAAATCCTTTTTACAACCAGCCCTTACACAATACAAGCACCTAAGATTTCAATAGAGACTAACATCTTTAGCCTTTCAAGAAAAATACAAGGCCATTTGTGTAGCCTAATTTGGAACCTAGAATTTTTTCTAAGGTGTCCAAAAATCAGTTGATAACCAAAACAGTGTCACATACTAAACACAGAAAAAAGGATTTGGGGGTTAATTTATATTAAGAGCAACAGGACACATTAAGCAAAAGAGAACAATTCATTTTAGATGAAGGGTGTCTCCCCTCAACTGGAACAAGAAGAAACAGGTTGGTGCTAATTGCACCCACTGTGTTCCTAATTTTTGTAGGGAGTTAACAGACAACATAAAGATTACCTACAGGAAGCTAGGAGTGATGCCATATGAACACAAATCAGTGTAACTATCAAAAACTACAAAGTACTCCAGTTTCAATGAATTCCATTCTGAATTACCTGCCCTTTCTGTATGAAAACCTACTATTTGGGCTTTGAATCTGCGGACTTAACCACCTGGTAAATAAGTTATGTTAAAATTTACTCCAGGTTAGTAAAGCCATACTAATAGCCTGCACTATCTTATTTATAAGGTCAGGGCCAGAAAACGTGTTCATTGTGCTGCCACCCTCACATCAGAAATTCATATGTCTTCATCTAACATGTATTTCTAGTCAGGGAAGAGAGAACAGAAAGGGAAAAAACTTTCTGGACACTTTCTAATTTTGATAGTGTTTAATTCTTTTCACAATTTCCATCTATCTGTAAAGCATGAACTCTCCAAAATGGGAATTTATCCCTTTAACCAGCTTTCCCAAATATCTCTACAATCACTAAACTCAAAAGAAAGATGGGAGAATATACATCATTTGGGGGAGAAACACATCAAATAACTTGTTTTGGAAAGAATGCAAAAATTGATTAGTTTGAAAGGGGTTTATTTCTAGTGCACACAATTTCTTCATGGTGAATATACAAGTGATTCTCTGTACATAGGAAATGTATTAAGTTCAAAATAATAGACACAGCAAACAAGTTTCTTTGTAGTTACTAAAAATTATGACAACATGAAAATACTGAATGAAACTAAGTAAATGCTACTTGAGTAGTTAGTAGGTGTAAAGGAAAAGGCAACACACTACAATAACACAAACAACATGCATCCTCATTAGGAAAAAAGACTTCAGTATTTTTCTTCTACACTTGTTTTTTAAATTGTGGCTATTACAATTCCCACCAAAACAGGTGCCAAGTCCAGATAGTAAGCAAGCACCATGCAAGCTGCCCAGTTTCGCCAATCAACCTCAAACACAATCTAAAACACCGTCCCTGGGATGGCAATTCCCATCTTCAGTGCGAAGAGTCTGCCAATTGAGGAAAGTAATGGTCTTAAAAAGTATTTCCATGTAAGAAATTAAGACAAACATTAGTTCACTTAAGACTGGTTACTAAACATTTACATTGTGAGGGAAGAATGCATTTTCTAGTAGTCTTAATTAGTAGAATACAGTTTATGCAACGCAAATTTTGAATGTATATACACACACGTGAACATGTAACTATATTTAGGATGCAGACACATGACATTTTTTTTTCATGCTTGTGACCTGATATCAACAGGTCCACTCAAGTTACCTGGCTGTCTATCTTCTGCCTGACCCCTGAAACGACGCCTGCGGCTACGATTGCGTCGCTGGGGTTTTTTTTCACTATCATCTGCAATTGCAAAGTTTACCATGAACTATTCTGACAGAAAAATTAAAACAAAAAGAAAAAAATCTTTCCTTACTTAAAGGGTAAAGAAACATTTAATCAAACATCAAAGATAAACATATAGTAATGATAAGATTATACACTTTTGTAGCTTACAGTATTCCAAACAGATTAAGGAGAAATCATCACCTGGAAACTAAGAGGAGTTTAACTCAAACTCTCAGAAGTAATTTAAATCACCATCATTTAGTAATATTTTTTTTCTCCAGCATATTTTGGATTCCCAAGTTAATGATATGTTAGCCCTTTGGTAATTCTAATTCTTGATACACATCCCTTCACTAATGTCATGTACAGTATTTTCAAAAAGACAAGTGGAAAGGGATTTTGGTTTGGGGAGAAAAAGAACAATTGAGTATCTGTACTGATTTAATGACATCAAAGGGCACTTTGATAAACCCTCCCTCCTGGCTGAAAATAGTTTTTGACAAATGTGAAAACTAGACACCTAAGAAAGATGAAGTAAACACTAAAAGGTCATTTGTGAATTGCATACTTTTTTTTTAAAAAAGATTCATACATTAACAATATTATACAATTACATATATATACACACACACAGTTTTTCCCTAAGTGCTTACATACCTAGCCCATTTTCATTAACTGAGGCTGTATCAGATTCAGTCATCCCATCCATGAGAACGGCATCTTCATCAGTCCTTCGTCTACGAGACCGCCTACGACGGTTAGTACTGTGATGAGATTCGCTGGCATCAGTGTCTGCAGTCTGATCTGATTCTGTATTATCAAGTAAGCTGTATGGATTGCTGTCTGGATCTTTGAGCACTATATTCATGTTAGAGGCAAGAAATATCCGTTTAAGAGAGTGAAGTTGTAACAAATGCTTGTCTATCTATATTGAACTACATCAATTAACTAAAAATTTAGTTTTCCCCAATAAATTATATAGCTTCATATAAAAATATTTTCTGTTATCACTATTTTACCTGAAAAATAACAAAGATGATTAAATTAGGAAAAAAAGCTTTAAATGGTGATGAAAAACTGTAAAGCAGATGACAGGCATTTTGGCTTCCTAACATTTCCTTTGAATTGTTTTTGGAAAGTGTATCTGTGTGCACACGCATCTGTGTATGATTCTCAGCCTCCTTTATCCACAAAGATCAATACACCCCAGATCAAAAATATCTTGCTGGGGGAAACTAACTGCATCTGTATTGAGTCAACACTTTTTTGCACAGAATTTATACAGAATTAGGTATTAGATGATTTAAAGATGATTTCATCAAGCATAGAGGACCATGTGCACAAGTTACATGCTAGTAGCATGTCACCTCACATAAGGGATTGACTGTGAAAAGTTTTATATGTTGGGAATCTAGACATCAACTCTCCATGAATGAACTTGGGAGGCAGAGGTAGGAGAATTACCATGAGTTCAAGGCCACCCTGAGACTACATAGTGAATTCCAGGTCAGCCTAACCTACAGCAAGATCCTACCTTCAAAAAACAAAAAAACAAAACAAAACAAAAACAAAAAAAAAGGAAAGAAAAAGAAATCACATCACAAAGTAATTAGGGTAAAGAAATTATTACTCAGCTACTATGTTCTAATTTTAAGACTGCATTTGCTTCCTTTACAGTTTACAGTGACTGATGCTATTTTGTGCTGTCAATGGATTACTTCCAAATAAAATTCAGCACCTGCACCCAGGACATAAAGAAGTCTGTTAACTGTGAAATGAAGCAATCATTAGGTCCACACAAAGCAGTCAACTAAGCCAAGTCAAAGTTCTAACTGGTTATGGAAAGAAAAATGCACAAACAAATGTTAATTTGTACTCCAATATTAAAGCAAAGGATTAAAATGGTAGTAAAAGTAGGAAATTTCCAAGATACATTCAAAAGAAACAGCCATATTCATTTTAATGCTTCTAACAATAGCAGAAGAAATACACCTAATCTTGATTATTTCTAACTTTCCTTTGGTATCAAGCTACCAAGTTTATCCACTAATCATAAGCACTAGGTAAAACACATTATTTTGCATTGAAGTATGATGTAATTTATTTAACACTCAGTATTAGTGCACAATATATTTAAATATAAAAACCACTTTCCTGAAAGACTGAAACAAAACTTAAGGCTTAAAGTCAATTATGATGGAACTAGAGTGAACCCTCATCCAAAAGATTCCTTAAATTGTGCTAATTTAGTCCGTGTTTTGTTAGCTAACATTTATTTCTACTGCATATGTGTGCATCTTCTATAAATAATAAAGAAGATATATAGAAGGCTTAAGTTGTAATATTAAGAACAGCATGGTTTTATTAAAGAATACATATATACTAAAGCTATATTCTTCAAATAATCTAGCCCACATATCCCTATAAAACCCACCCTCTAACCCACCCTGCTCAGAAAGAACATTCTGGCAATTGCTACATCTACATAAAACAAAGCACTTTTTTTTTTTTTTTTTTTTTTTACTGAGGCAAAAATTAGTCATCTGTGCACTGCATTTTACAGCTCAGTTTCTCAATTTTTTTAAACATTCCACAAATTTCCAGTTCTGAAAGCAGTACAGAGTGCAGCAAAGAATGCATTCTAGTTAGCTTTCAATATGAAAATACTAGATCTTTGGGCATTATAATTCTCTGGGTTTGCCCAGCAAACAAATATATAACTCACCTGAGTATTCCTAAAGAAACCCTCACTAAGAAGCAATCTACAGAATTTTTTTATTAATTACTATGTAAATCCACTGCTTAATCTAAGTAAGTATAATCAGATACTTCCAAGAATGAGTAGCCCTAGAAGACGAATTAATTCTGCACATATACATTTGTTTAGAGAAAATGGATGGAGGGCTGGAGAGATGGCTTAGTGGTCAAGGCATTTGCCTGTGAAGCCAAAGGACCCAGGTTCAATTCCCCAGGACCCACATAAGCCATATGCACAAGGAGCACAGGGATCTGGAGTTTGTTTGCAGTGGCTAGAGGCCCTGGTGTGCCCATTCTGTCTGTCTGTCTGTCTTTTCTCTCTCTCTCTCTCTCTGCTTAACAATAAGTTAAATGTCGACATCTAAAGTTATCAAGTTCCTGAAGAAGATATGCTTAAAGAAATATAAAGCTTGTTAAATTAAAAAAAAAAATTGATGCTGACATAGTATGTAAAAGACTACCAGAACTGATGGAGGATTTGCCACCACGCGGTCCACCACGACCTCGACCCCCTGAAACACTTCTGCCTCTTCCACCTGGGCGTCTTCTGCTGTCCCGCTGATGTCGACTCTCTCGATCATCTTCTCCTGCCAATGACCAATCGCTCAGCTCATCTTTACGCTCAGACTCTGTTTCAGAGGGGTTAGACAGCTCAGAATTTGTACCTACGAAAAGGAAGAGAACATATAGCCAATTAGGTGCCTGTATATATATATATGTGTGTGTGTGTGTGTGTATGTATGTACATAAAAAAGGTACTTAAAAGCTTTTTATACCTTATATTTCCTACAAATTATTTAAATAAGCCTTTCAAAGAAAGCAAAATAAAAGGTCATCTGAAATGAGATTTAACAAATAAGGAGTAACTAAATGTTAATATGCTAGTACAATAATATCCACAAATCAAGATCAACTGGGAACAACAGTTTCTCCCCATTTTCAGGCTTAATAACCTAAAACATTAGTCTAATAAACATAATTATTACCTAATGTATGAAAATAAATTTTGGGTTTTTTTTTTGGGGGGGGGGTTGAGGTAGGGTCTCACTCTAGCCCAGGCTGACCTGGAATTCACTATGGAGTCTCAGGGTGGCCTTGAACTCACGGCGATCCTCCTACTTCTGCCTCCCAAGTGCTGGGATTAAAGGCATGCGCCACCACGCTCAGCACTGGAAATAAATTTTATTATATATATTAAAACCAGTTTTGGCCAGGTGTAGTGGTACACAGCACTTGTGAGACAGAAGTAGGAGGATTGCTGTGAGTTTGAGGCCAGCCTGAGACTACACAGTCAACTCCAGGTCAGCCTGGGCTAGAACAAGATCCTACCTCATAAAAAAATAAAAAACTTATGGTGTATAGTGAGATTTAACCATTAATTTCATTGACTCCAGGATGCAATTTTCCCTCACGCTTTCATATTCTCTGAAATTAGAACAACTGGTGAGAGATTTAGAGGTTTTAAAATGTTTTAGTACTGTCTCAGAGTAGATATGTGAAATTATTGAATAAATTTTAAGGTTTCTGCAAAGTCACCTATCACTTAACATGACTTTAAAATTCTAGAGTCCTAAGGACTCATTTAACTAATGAAACAGAAGCCATGACTTGTGAGATGAAATATTTAACATTCCTTTAAAATTCTACAGAGCAGGGCTGGAGAGATAGCTTAGTGGTTAAGGCGCATGCCTGAGAAGCCTAAGGACTCATGTTCAACTCTTCAGGTCCCATGTAAGCCAGACATGCAAGGTTGCACATGCGTACAAGGTGGCATACACATCTGGAGTTCGATTATATTGGGTGGAGGCCCTGCACACCAATTCTCTCCCTCTCTCGTTTAAAAAAAAAAAAAAAAAAGGCCAGTCTTTGGCTTGCCTTAAAAAAAAAAGTTTAAAATTCTACAGACCATTTCTGGCATTCCAAAAAAAGTCTTTTAGTGGTGATCTTTCAATAATTAAACATAGCAAAGTTTCACCATCACACTGTGATTAAAGCACCAATTATGTAAGTACTCACAAAATACTCATTTCCACTGCTATCCTTTGTTAGTTTGGCATGCTTTATCCCTCCTTCCATTATATCCAATATCCAAATGTACCTCTTTCAAAGCCCGTGTCACTATCTAGGTTTAGATGAATTTAACTAAAAATAAGACTCCTCTCCATTAAAGGCACTGTGTTATCATTCAGTATTATTATTTTCCCATTTTTTGCTATGAATTTACTAAACGGTGTGATGAACGGCAGAATTCCATTTTTTACTTTTTTTCTCATGTATGTATGTGTGTAGTGCACATGTAAGCCAGAGGTTAACGATGCACATCTTCGTAATCCTCCCCTCACTTAAACCCAGAGCTCATAATTAGCTGCTCACTCCTATCTCCTCCCAAGCAATGGGATTACAGGCACCCACGGGGAGTTTACATAAGTGGAGGGATCCAAATTCAGATCTTCACATTTGCACAGCAAGCAATTCTATCCACTGAACAATCTTCCCAGTCCCTTATCCTCTATTTCTTCTATCTAACATGACCTTAAATTTTACAGACTAAACAGCCATATACAAAAAAAATTTTCTCCATAAGCAAATTTGCTGCATGATTTGCAAATTCATTTTGCATAATTTCCAAGTATGGTTTCATGAAATACCTAAGAATTAGCTGCATTTAACCTCCTTGAGCATTTGACACTAGTAATAATACACAAGAGCTCCTTAGTCATAAAGAAGAGTAGTACTAAGATACAGAGAATAAAATGTTAAGTTTAATAACAGATTCTACCAACTGCCTTTCTCAATGTAGCTAGTAAATTATAAGGAAGTTTATTAAATTAAAAAAATCAGTTTGGGGTGGAGCTGAAAAGATGGCTTAGCAGTTAAGCGCTTGCCTGTGAAGCCTAAGGACCCTGGTTCAAGGCTCGTATTCCCCAGGACCCATGTAAGCCAGATGCACAAGGTAGCCCATGCATCTGGAGTTCGTCTGCAATGGCTAGAGGCCCTGGCATGCCCATTCTCTCTATATCTGCCTTTTCTGTCGCTCTCAAAATAAATAAATGAATAAATAAATAAATAAATAAACAAAAAGTTTTTAAAAATCACTTTAGAACAACATACAAGTTTAATTTTCACTCTGAATTCTTAGGCTGGGAATAAGAATCTCATGGAAGAGAATGACTCTTCTCCCCTAACACATTATCTCTCAAAAAGACAAACAAAAAAAAAACTCTTTAAATTGGGTATCATGACTAATGAAATGTATACAATTTATCATTTCAGCAATAATGAAAAAAGCCTGTGAAATGTCCTTGAATCATAGACAAATCCATCATACTACTTTAACCCAGGGACATAAGCAAGAAAACTTTACTTAAACTTAGCATGAATACAGTAATTTATAAGACAAACAGAGGTCTTAAACAAAAGAGGTTAATGAATTAGCTAAAGGAGTCAAGTATTTTTTATGATCACAAAAAAGACACAGACGTTATGGTAAGACTATTAAGATGCAGAGACTATCCTAGAAAATACAAATGGCCAAACTAATGTCACGGTTCTCAGCTGTGGGGATAAGGATTCTCTGGAGTCATAGGCATTTCAAAAATAGAAGCAGGTTGCCATAAGGCAAGAAATAAAGTGGTCTCTACAAGCTAGAAATGTCATGGGAATAGGCTCTGTCCTTGAGACTTCAAAAAGGAATTCCTAGACCATCTGACATGTAAGAGATAAGCTCTGGGCTAAACAGGTCAGATATCTCAACTAAAGAAATTAGAGGACAAGAAATCTATTGCAGTGGCCAACAAGAAATTAATGCTCTGCTCAAAACCAGAACTACATCAACCTCTCAATAAATTCAGGATCCAAAATTTCTTAGAAAAATTATGAAAATGGTTCATAACACTAAAGGACTCCACTCAAAGAAAAAAAAAACCACAACTATTAAAACATATATCAAGTCAGGCCTTTCCCTCTCTGCACTTCTCAATATCACCATTTCAGCAAGATGGCTCACATCATTCTCACTGGCTGTATTTGCTGCTTTAAAAGCTTAATAGTTAAACAGATAGCAAATTTTCTATCTTCAAACTAGAACGTATCAGAGATGCTATATTGGGAAACACCTCTTATAGAACTAAGTCATGGCCTGAACACCCTGCCAATAGAAAAGCATTCAAGAACGTTTACTTAAAAAAAAAAAAAAAAAAAGATTCAAATGTTTTCTCTTAAGCTATTTCAAGAAATTCAATGGTCTCCAGTTCTACAAAGGTAGTCTGCCACCTACTGAACAATCAGTATAGCTTTCTATAATTGAGATGCTTTCCTCTGTTACTCTCCCCTGATCATCTATGACAAATTTATCTGTAACAAAACCATTTTGCTACTGATCCCTTATCATTAAGCAGACTTCTCATGGATACAAATTAATCTGTTCAAGGAATTTATCATTCTCACCACTCAAAAGCTGTTATGTGAGTATATGTATTGATTTAAAAGAAACATCAATGAGAATATATTTTCTATTTTAATTACTTATATTGCCTCACATTCAGTGACACTTTTGGGAATACAATTCTCTACTATATGCTGAACTTCTATACTTTATTGGAATTTTGTTTTTGAGGCTTCAACAGTGTTAACTAAAATAAAACACATCAAGAAAACATGGAAATACAAGGATATAATACTAAAGAGAAGAACTACTTAACCTTCCACCTCTACAACAAATGAAAGACAGTACAAGTTTAACAAAACTCTACCAATCATTCTTCAGTCAAACATGACATATGGATCTGAAAGCTGCACAATGGAAACTTCAATGATTTCTACCTTCCTTAAATGCTTTGTATTTTGGAATAGGTTCCCGAGTATTTTCCAAAACAGGATGAGCATGGGGAGAGGAGAGGAAAGAAAAGAGGAAGAAAATGATCCAAGTCCCAATGTAGAAAGATGGAACAACTCCAAAGCTAAATAAGAACAAATGATAATTTAGAATTAGAGAACTATTAATTATAACCACTCCTCTGACCTCCTCTTTTCTCAGGTTAGGTCCCATTATCACAGTGGAATACGTCTTATGAAAAGGTTCATTTGAAAAATGTTAATTAGGTTTTCTTTTTAAACCTTCACCCTAACAAAATGTTGCTAAATAAAATGCTTCCACATAGAAGTGTTCTTGGTCTAGTGATTAGGTATTTTTACTTTCATATTCTTACAAGGTAGAAATATGAACACCATTACTAAAATTTTATTAGGAAATATAACACACTACACTACGGAAATACCCAGAAACACCTACTCATTTAAAATATAAACCAACCTAATATATGTATTATTTCATAATTGTCTGAAAACTACCTACTTTTTATCATCACTAGTATGAAGTATGCTCAAAGCAATTAGAGGGGTACGGTAATTATAAACAAAGGTTCACACCTAAACCAGAACTAATACTACTAGAAAAAAAAAATTTTTTTTACCATAACCGGAGGTGTAATTAGGGCCCCGACGACCTCTGCCTCTTCCACTATAAGACCTAGAACCTTGTACAGAAGAGACGGTACTTTCATCAGTGGCATATCCTTTCTCTTTTTCAGGCCCTCTGGTGGAAGAAGGTCTGAAACCCATACCAATCTGTCGTAGTTGTTCATCAATCTGCAAACGTTCCATTCTTAGCTGTTCCACTTCCTACAATAAAAATAAATAGATTAATCTTTTCCCTATGTCATTTTTGGTCTTCTTTAAAAGCTTAAATCTAGAACTGTATTCCCTACCAAAGAAATAATCTGTGACCCTGAGCAATTATTTGGTAAAGCACCACTGTATTCTTAGTAAATAAAATTCACAAAGTAATTTGTTGTTTTAAATCAACAAACATTTAATAAATGTTAGTTGAGTGTGTGCCAAGCACATAGTGCTTATTAAGTATACAGTATTAAAAATATAATCTTCCCTTTCAAGGTACTATTTAACACATTAAACCCTTCAAAATTCCATAGTATTACCAGACATCATCCACATGAATTAAAAGCACAGTTAAATTAGGCACAGGTACCATCTATGAAAGGCATTGTTAACAAGTTAACTTTCCTATCAAAGTCATGATACCCTGGGTGATTTAAAACCTAGGACCAGCCGGGCGTGGTGGCGCACTCCTTTAATCCCAGCACTCGGGAGGCAGAGGTAGGAGGATCGCCATGAGTTCAAGGCCACCCTGAGACTCCATAGTGAACTCCAGGTCAGCCTGAGCTAGAGTGAGACCCTACCTTGAAAACAACCAAAAAAAAAAAACAACCTAGGATCAGCAGACTTACTCAGAAAGTTAGGTCACTGGAAGGAGGTAAAGCTAAGGTCTAAACAAACCTATTGGCTAAAAGGTACTAGAAGATAAAACATCAACTCAGAATGTGTGGTTTGAGACTTGTTCTATAAAGACAGATTTTAAAGAAAAGAATGACATTATCGGATCTTCCTTCAAAATATTAGTACATCAATGACGTGAGAGATAGGAAAAGAAATTAGAAGCAGAGAACTCAACTGAGGATAAAATAGTTGAAGAAATGAAGCAAAAACGGAGGAACTACCTTTAAAAAGGGGGGAGGAGAGTAGAAAACAACAATCATAATGCTTACAGGGCACTTTTTCTAAAACCCTTGCCCATTATCTATCAATTTATTACCAAATGAAGACTGAGGGTATAGCTGTTATACCTGTTTGCCATGTACAAGGCTGTGGTTTGACTTCCAGCAACTTCCACCCACACCCAAAATGCCAAAAACAAAATTAATGGAATGGAATGCTATATGAGGAATAGCATGGCTGATTCAGAAAATGGCAAAGCTACCAAAGAAGCTCAACTTCAGTAGGGATCTGTACCCTATGTGTAAGTAAAACATGAAACCAGAAACAAAACAAAAGAAACAGTGTGTATGGGGCTGGAGAGATGGCTCATCGGTTAACGTGCTTGCCTGCAAAGCTTAAGGAGCCAAGTTCAACTCTCTAAAACCCATGTAAGCCAGATGTACAAGGTGGCACACATACTTGGAGTTTTACTGCAGTGGCTAGAAGACCTGGCATGCCAATTCTCTCTCGTGCTCGTTCATTAAAATAATAATGTGAAAGAAGGCAAATGATACCATAAATCATAAATTTTCATGTATGTAACAACTAGGAAAAACTTGAAACACATTTATCTAAGGACATGAGCACAAACAAAAATATTTAAATACTTGAAACTTAGTATGAATATGTATGATAATGTGTGGAGAGTGAACATCTTATATTTGTAATAAATATGCAACATTCATGTAGATGCAGCAACGATAATAATAGAATGTGAATCATATACCAACCTTTAAGTAAGCAATATGATACTCTAAAAGAACTTGCACATTTCCAATACTTTCTTTAGTGCCAACAAATACAAATGGAACCATGCCCTGTAAGAAAGCACAATGTCCTCTTAAAAGAATTTAATATAGTAACAAAAAATTTGGGAAAACTTTTCTATAACACATAGCAATTATTCTCAAATACTCGCATTTTTAAATAATGTATTTGCTCAACAGTTTACAATTAGGTGTACTTAAAATTTAAGAAATCATTTTGTTATAAATTGGGTTCATAACAGTTTTCTGGTTTGTAATTCAATCGAATGTGTCAAGAACATAAATCAACTTTCTAACAAAATCTTCACTCAAACTGACCATGGACATTTCCACTAGACAGAGCAGCTTAGCAGGCATAGCTTGAAAAATCATACTGGACAAGTTATCTGTAAATATGTGCTCAGGTGTGATCTTCAGCAGAGCATGGTGATGGCATGTCTCTCATTTCCGCACCAGGGAAGCTAACACAAGAGGACCACCATGGGTTCAAAGACACCATGAGCTGTAGGGAAAAACCCTGTCTCAGAGAAAGGGAGCACCTTGAGTGTTTGTGTGCTGTGTGTGTGCACACACACACAGACATGAAAGGAGGATTCCTATTCCTTAAAGGGACATGTTGTCTGTGTAGCTTAAATAACCCCACCAGTTTCAATGTACTGTCAATTTCTTCACTTTACAGAACAGTACTTAAAACTATTTAATAGACTAGGCTAAAGACCTAGTGATATAACATGAATCACATTAGTGCAGAGGAGGAAAGTTAGTGGCAAGAAATAATATTGTTCTGTAAAGCAGATGTTAAAAACAAGATAGATAAAAGAGAAAGTCATCCCAGACAGGTCATCTGCAGGAGTTAACAGAAACACAATTACTTGGACCTTGAATGAGCAATACTACTATCAGGAGTTACCTCCAACAGAAAAAAAAAAAAAAAAAAAAAAAAATGCTTGATAGACAGACATACTTCACAGATGGTAAACTATTAAAATCCTTAATAAGAGTCAGGATTAGGAAGGAATACAAGTGCATTCCTATGTTACTCAGTGAAATGTCTAGGTTTTGAAAATTACTAAAATCTAAGCTGGGCACTGTGGCTCATTCCTTCAATCCTATCCCCTGGGAGATTGAGGTAGGAGGACAGGAATTAGTTCAAGGCCAGCCTGAGCTACAGAGAGAGTTTCAGGTCAGCATGGACTAGAGGACACCTTGCCTCGAGCAGAGAAAAAGCTCTAATCTGATTATATTTAAAATATCCAATATCAAAAATTTTGTGGGATAGAGAGATGCCTTAGAGATTAAGGCACTTGCCTGCAAAGCCTAACAGCCCAGATTTGATTCCCCAGTACCCACGTAAAGACAGATGCACAAAGTGGTGCATACATCTGGAGTTTGTCTGCAGCAGCTAGATGCTCTGGTGCAACCATTTCATGTATTCTCTGTGTGTTACTCTCTCTGCTTGCAAATAAATAAAAATATTGAAGCAATTTTTGAAATGTCTGCATAGGGGGAAATCAAGTCATAAAATAAATATGACAATGGGTATGGTAACATGTGCCTGTTATGCTAGCATTTGGATGACAAGCACAGGATCATGACGAGGGTGGTCCATGCTAGTATGGGGTATATAACAAGCCTGTTTCAGGGATGGAAAAAAAAAAGAAAAAGAATGTTCACTGTATATTTCAAAAGACAAATGACTAGTTCCCTGGGGTGCAAAATTACTTTGTAATCCACTAATAAAGCATGCCAAAAATACATAAGGTACAAAGAAGTGATTTACAGAAAAATTAAAATTGTACACCTTTAGAATAGCAGATTCAAGTTTGATTAAATCCCATATTTTGAAATACACAGAGAACAGACCCATTTCCTAAATTGATGCAAGAGACATGGAAAAAAATAGCAGCATGTAAAATCTCATGTGCCCAGCATTTTGACCTAACAAATCCATTTCCTCTAATTCTATTTGGCACAGACATGTCTAAAATGTACTGGGCATGACAGACTGGGAAGGCATAAAAGGAATCCAGATACACATGCCTTTTTAAAAAATGTCATAGTCTTCCGTGCTATTTTCTTAAAAAATTATTTGTGTAGTGTATGTGTGTATGTGTTTATGATGGGCACATGCATGCTATCTATAGTGCATGTGTGAAGATCAAAGCACAATCTTGGGATATTTAACATCTCCCTTCCTGCCACTGCTGCTTGACAGCTTCTAGATTCTATGGACTCAAGACTTCCAAGACTCCACTGTCATAGGTCCACTGGAATCACAAGACAGTGCTACTTTGTGTGTGTAGCTTTATGTGGGTGCCAAGGAACTAAACTCAAGCTGGCACTTGGCCATCTTCCCAGCACAGTAAGTAGTGGAAATTTAATTTAAAAAAATTCTTAATTGGCTGATTAAGTATCATATGACCACTCTGTTAATAACTGATAGGCCCTGAAAAAATATAAAAATTCAGATGTGATTTTTTAATTACAAGGAATTCCTAACCTGGTTTGGAGAACAGAAACCTGGACACTTAAGATTAAAAGAAAATCATTAAATACCTAATTGCACTGATGACCACTGTTAAGAGTTACAGGTAGGAAAGATCATCATAACCTACAATGAGGTTAAGCAAAGGCTTCGGAGTAAATTTATGAAGTCTGCAATTTTAGGTATCTTAAGTAACAAAATGTCCCTCCAATGAGCTAATAACCAGTGTTCATTTTGTTTTACTATGCAGTTTTAGAAACTGAAAAATGCAGTACATTCTACATTTCCCATGTTTCTCAAAATCATCCCAAGATTAGAGGGATGGGGATGTAACTGGCCTAATATACAAGGCACTAGGTTCAATCTACAGCATTACAAAAAATTTTTCAAAGCCATAAAAAATATCAGATATTAGAGTAGCATCTGAGGCATGCACATTCACACCATTAAGACTCAACAGCATGTGCTTCTCTGGCAAAAGGCAGTGCTGCCTCATCTTATATACCCCTACCACCTGCTCACTCACCACAATTATTAACTGTTAGCCCTCTGTAAAAAGTATTTATGTTTCTTAACCCTGGCATAGAAATGGCAGTAACAATGCCAGACCAGATGCAATTCCCTTGTACCAACACAAAGCCAGATACACGAAGTGGTACATGCATCTGGAGTGCCTTTGCAGCTGAAAAAAAAAAGACCCTGGTCTGCTTCCCCTCCTCTGCTTGCAAACAAACATTTCTGTTTAAATTGCACAAAAGGGGTAAAAGGTCTATGAATTACACAACATATTTTGAAGCAGCACAAGACAGAATGAGTAATAACAGATTCTGAGACCCATGTACTCAAATGTGTAACATATTCAGTACTTATCCACCCCCCATTCATTTTAAGTGTATACTGAACTTCACATTCTAACTAATAAAGAAAAAGGAAGTGGCTATCTTGAGTAGGCATTTTCATATTCCCAATTCTGAGTGGTATAAGGATATTTATCTGAGCTATCTCAACTTTCTCTCTTTTAAAATACTGTTTTACAAATATTAACAAACTCTCCAACAGGACTCTATTGAGCAAATGGAAGATGAGAGTAGATGTCTCAGCCATTCTGGGGATAATCACAGCCTTGTACTCATGTAGAGCTGATGTGGATCTACAAACTTGAGTGAGCATGGTGATTTACAAGCAGCAAAGAACACAGCTGTAAACAAAACATCAATGTATAGGAAGAAAAATCTTAGAATCAGAATGGACAGCACCATAAAGTAACTCCAATTAAGAAAACAGCAATTGCTTTCACATTCTGCAAAAAGGTCAAAGAGAGAGTGACCAAGAAAATGTTTGTAAAAACTGCTTTAAAAGTATCAAATGCTACAGCTTTATACTTAAGAATGAACAGAACTGAGGTTAACAAATTGTAACCTCTGTAGTAAAACCTGGCTTTTTAACCACAGACAAAAAGGCTAAGAACACAAAACCCACACAATCAGAAGATAACTTGGCCGGGCGTGGTGGTGCATGCCTTTAATCCTAGTGCTCAGGTGACAGAGGTAGGAGGATTGCTTTGAGTTCAAGGCCACCCTGAGACTACATAGTGAATTCCAGGTCAGCCTGGGCTAGAGCGAGACCCTACCTTGAAAAACGAAAAAAAGATAACTTGTTTTCTAACTACAAAAAATAACCCATTGGTGCCAGCATTAAAGAGCTCAACAGATGTACCTTAATGAAATGATACCCTAAATCAAAACAAAAAACATGAAAAAAAACTTAAATAAATTTTATTTTAAACACTTACATCTTCTCTAGGTAGTTTATTTTCATTGTCTCCTTCAATCCTTACCCGAACCACACCAGATTTGTCCACTATTTCTTGAATAACTTTGCCATTTTTTCCAATTACTTTTCCTTTAGTAAGAGAAAACAAATTAACTTAAAAACTAATTCTATTAACCTTCTAACAAAAGCCTAGATAATTTTTTATTACTTGCTATCAAACTAAAACCACCAAGGGAAGATCATTCTTTTACATTCAATCAATGCTCCTGAAGACTACCAAGGCCATCTCATCCTTGGTCTGCTCTCCTCTTCACTATGCCTAAGATTAATATTAACTGACTGAAAGCTGATGGCATGTAAGAGATTTTAAAAGTTCAAACATTTTTAAATTGTACTGACACATTTTTACTTCAAAACCCAATTTGGCATTAGCCCTATGAATTTTTCCACTTGTTATAAATATTCACATAAATAATCCTACCTATAAGTTTCTATTTGTCCAAAGGATGTGACTTTTAAGACAACTTTTAAATAAAAACAGTAAAATTAAGCATTTATACATTAAAGAAATACTGTATTTTATGCCAAAAGTTTATTTTAAAGTATTCCATAGCTTTATACAACTACATATAACATATACATAGTACCATTGCTGGCTCAGTTAGTATTGCAAAATGACATAGAATTCAAAATAATTACCTTCATACTTGACTTCTATTTGGGTCAAATAGCAGTTAATGAACACACAGTAACTACAGGAGAAACTTGAAAAGAAGACAGCCACTATTCCCCCAAAGAAACACTATATACTTTCACCCATCACAGATATAGCATCCTAGTACATTCTTGAGTATATGTAACAGATGTATCCTATGTAATGTTAACAGCTGCCCCATATTTGTTATTAAGTTCACACCACAAATTGAGTTGATTAATCTCTATTGGCAAAAACCTAAGGAAATTTGTCCTATTGTGTACTTGAAAGAACAATTTCTATTAAACAAAGGAATGATGAAAATAGTAAATTGGTCAAAAGAGCAAAAATAATGGGACTGTCTTACTCTCTCATTCTCAAACCTCCTTCCCCATTCACAGCCTCAACTCAAGAACAGCAGCAAATGAAAAATGGTTAAAACAAGACATTTGAGAATTCACATGACTTGGGACTTCTCTAAGAAGTCCTAGCAGCAGCAGGTGATAACGTCAAGTTCGAGCTGCACCTTCTTTCTTGACCCTGGTAAAAATAAGGAACTGTCTTTTTGAAAAACAAAAATGTTGCTAGAGCATAAGTCTTTCCCAAGCCCAGAATCTTGGCCACTTCCTTCTTGGAACTATAGCAGTGGTGAGTAAATGTCCATCACCCTCTGGGGTCTTTGCAGGGACCTACCTGCAAGTCTTATTTAGTCCCACCAGACCTTCAATATTTTAAATGATCATTTCCATAGTTTAAATTCCAGAGCATATTGACAAACTGAAGCAGACCTGTAGTATAAATTGAGCATTGAATATAAATGCTGAAGGGATAGAGTAAAGAAGTGATTAAAGAAGGCTTCTAGGAGGTGAAAGGTTTTGATCCATTTTCAATCAGTGTTCACAAAATATTTAATTTGGAAAGGGTAGGAATGGTCCAATGCTAGGACTCCTATAATTTGAGCATGTAAAGAAATCCTCTCTGGAACTTACCCACCAAGCAGTCCTCACACTTCCCTTTATTCCTCAGTCCTCTCTCATTTATACTAAAAATACACTAGTTTTTTAAGACTCCTTCACCCAACAATCATTTTTGTAGGTAGGCAGTATTCTATACAACAAAGAATGAAAATTTCGGACTATCCTAGAATGTTTCAACAACCAACAGTTCCTATTAGTACAAGTTTCCCAAAGAACACACAAGCAATCCAAATCATCAACACCAACCAAGACAGGAGAAAGGACAAGAGACATGGCACAGACTGCCATCCCTGTACTGGAAACTAAATAAAAGAAGAATCAGAGAACTAGAATCAGGGAAGCAACAAAGGTTGCCTCTGCAGAATTGGTGAGTTACAAAGGAATTTCTCTTTCATATCCCCACTATGAAATCATTTATATAAGTGAGGAAACCTGGGTTAAGTTAAATGATATTCCATAAAGTAACAGCCACAGTACTATCATCTAACAGATGACACTTTTTTCATTTAAATAAAAATAATCCATTTCACAAGTAGCTCCTTTGTTAGTTAATGGTGATCTCATCTGAAAATAAATATGTTAAGTTTGAATCTTCATGTTTATTAAAATTATATAGCTTTGTGTGATGGCTCGCACCTATAATCCCAACACACAGGAGGCTGAGGTAGGAAGATCCCCAGGAGTTCCAGGCAAGCCTAAGTTAGACACTCTGCCTCAAAAACAAAGCAATAGGGCTGGAGAGATGGCTCAGCAATTAAGTCGTTTGCCTGCAAAGCCAAAGGACCCCGGTTCGACTCTTCAGGACCCATGTAAGCCAGATGTACAAGGGGGCGCATGCACCTGAAGTTCATTTGCAGTGGCTAAAGGCCCTGGCGTGCCCATTCTCTCCCTCTCTTTCTCTCTCAAATAAATATATTTAATATATATATGCATATAAATGTGTTTGTGTATATATATATATTTATATATATATATTTCTTCAATCATAAGGTTCACTATAAAATAATGGCACAACAAGATAAAGTGGACAAGGTGGTGTTTACATTAGTTGGCAGCATGTCACACCCATCTAATGGACAGAATTGAAAAGCTTTTCATGTAACTATCAATAGTTCATCCCAGAAAATAAATTCTTATCTTGCAAACCATTTTCCTGAGCATACTGCTTTAATATAGCCAAACATCTTTCCCAAGAGAAGTGTTTTAGATTTTATTCTAATTTGTTTATTTTCCAGTGTGTGACAAATGACATGCCTATAGATAAATTATTTGCTGAAGACTGACCAAGCCTTGTTATATATAAATGGAATCCAAAGGGATGAAATAACTTCCTAGGGTCAAAAACAATTTGACTAGGGAAAGAAGGAGCCACTCATGTCCCTCCTAAGTAAACTTCACTAAAGCCTGTTAGTACTTCATTTTATAATTATTAGTAAGGATAATCACTAGGTTGTGAACATATAGCCAACGCTTTCCACTTGCCTCAAATAGCACCTGAAAAGACACACACAGAGGCCAGGCATGTAGGCCAGTGGTACAGCAAGACCCATATACACAAGACCCTGAGTTTGGTCCTCAGCTTTGCAAAGGCACAGGAGCAGATAAGGAGTACATTAAGGACAGCATCACTGGTCAATTCACCAAGCACCTTAAAGCTGGCTTAGTCATAGCTTCAAATTTTTGGTTTTTTGTCACTTCACTTCTTGGATACAATCATTTTCATTAAAGCTGATAAACAGCAGTGAAACTTCCCCTCAATATCATCATCATCATCATCATCCTTCTCTACTGGTCATGCCTTCATATCTTCTTTTATGCCATTGCAACAAACAATTATTATGTATTCAGTGCCTAGTATGTAGGATTTTAATATCATATGGTTATTTCACAGTTAAATTTCTTCTGCATTAAACGAAATAAAAAACTGTCACAAACACCTTCTTAAAAACTACTATTATTGAAAAAAATCATCACAAGGAAAACACTATGTATGCCCAGGAGAAGACTTAAGGAAAAATACAATAACAATACTATACAAATGAGTCTTAATAGTGAGTCAATGTACAAAACAAAATTACTTTCTACATATAAAAATGTTCAATTCACATAAAACATTATCACAAAAGCACCCAAAAACAAAACAGAAAAACAGCATACGCTATCCATTTAGTCCATATTATACATCATAAGTAGACTAAGGTAGCCAACTACAAAACTAATATCCTAGTTAATACACATGTAAATAACAAATTATTTAACAACTGTGAAAGTACCTACCAACAAGATTCCTTGGAACTTGAATAAAATCTTCCACAAATTCTAAGAAGCCTCTGGCCTTTTTTACAGCATCTGCACTCTAGTTGGAAAAAAGAAAACCATAAACTCCTGTTAAATACTCCTGGGGCAATCCATAATCATCAACGAAAAGATAAAGGAGAATATTTTGAACTATAATATTACACTAGGAGATTCTGCTGAGACCACAGGAATAGTACTGTAGGTCAAGTCATTCACAAAATTGTTTGGTGGAGAACACATGCTTACTTGTACAAAGTCCTGGATTCCAACCCCAGTCACCACAAAAAAAGGGAAAATATTTTTGTTTAATATTGCTAGTTTGGAATGGTAGCACACACATGCAATTCCAGAACTCAAAAGGAGGAGGATGCTGTTTTGAGGCTAACCTGGTCTATACAGAGAGTGAGACTAACTCAAAAAAAAAAAAAAAAAAAAACCAGACCAAATACAAAAAAGACTGGTTTTCAAAGTATGTTGGGGTATTCCTTTAATCCCAGCACTCAAGAGGCTGAGGTAGGAGGATCTCCAAAAGTTCAAGGCTGGGTTGGGGCTTAGAGCATCAGGACAATCTGGGCTAAAATGAGACCCTACCTTGAAAATATCAACAAAAAAGCTGCTTCTCCCAGACGCATTTTATTAAGTATTTGACAAAAATCATTAAAATTTCTAAGCTCTAACAGCTACTATTTTCAACAGAATAGACAGTGGGGGCAGGGTTTTCAAAAGTGATTGTATGTGGGGCTGGTTACAGGACCTTGCTTGTAAAACCTGGTGGGCCCGAGTTCCATCTCACAGTGCCCATATATAAAGGCAGACACACAAAGCAGAACATGTATCTGCAGTTTGTTTATGTTGCAGGTGGCCCTATCATACCTATATGCATATGCATATGCACACACACACTCTCTCTAGAATTTTTACAAAGTATTTGTATCAATTAATAAACTCTTTTCCTTTAGTTTTTTTTTAACCACAACTCAAGGATATGTGCTCACTGTACCATCATGTAGCATATGCAACACACATTTTATGATAGGAACAGTCATACAGAATAACTTCCCAAGCCCACTTTTAATACAGACCCAGAATTCCACTCAGGCAGTATGACTCCAAAGCCCATCTTCATGATTATTCTACAGTGTCCATTTTTAAAGATTTCAAACAAAAAACATAATTCAGGAAAAGACACTAATCAGAATTACTACATGAATCAAGCAAAACAATTTAATTTGAAGGTTAATATTCATAAATATAGATTCTCATTCTCTCTATACATATACACATCACTGTGTTTTGTGGGTTTTTGTTTTTCAAGTGCTGGGATTACAGGCATGTGCCATCACATCTACAAGATTTTTAAATAATTTAACGATTTATATCATGCAGACTTTATTCAAATATAATTTCACCTAAAGACTTTTGTTATATTCTATTTTCATTGCTGGAACCTATAGATACAGAATAAACACTAAAAATAAAAAGTTAAGAACTTTTCTAACACGTTACTTATCCATAAAATCTTTCTCTCCTCCGCTATGACATCACCTTCCTTCCTAAGTAATGACCACTAGCTGATTGATGTTATATGAATAAACTCTTATCTCAAAAGAATTTCACTGAGAAATGAAATTGTAGATCAAATGCATTTACAGAGGAAGGAACAGACAACTTACCTCGCCGTAGATTCTAAATGTTCCAGTATCTTCATCTAGCTCAATGGCAGTAACGCCAGGAACCTTCCTAGCTTGCTGTATGTTACTACCATGTGTTCCTATTGCCAGACCCATTAAATCTTCTCTCACAACAAACTCTTCATGAAAAGCTGCTGCAAGCTGTTTTGTGCACTAGTAAAAGTAAGGGAGTTAAGATGTTTTACTAAAAAAAAAAAAAAAAACTAAAGTTTTTCATATACTGATGTCTACAGTATCATTCACAATAATCAAGAGGTGATGAAAAAACCCACATGCCCATCAACCAATGAACAGATTTTTAAAATGTGGTATATACTACACACAGCACCAATCAGCTATAAAAGAGGAAACAGACACATGAATGAGCTGAGAACATTGCCATATGAAGATTCCACTTATATACTTACAACCAAGTTAAAAAAAAAAGTACAAGGCTGGAGAGATGACTCAGCAGTTAACATGCCTGCACATAAACCCTAACAACTCCAGTTTAATTCCATAATACCCAGGTAAAGCCAGATACAAAAATTAGGACATGTGTCTGGAATTCATTTGCAGCTAGAGACCCTAGTGTGCTCATTCTCTCCCTCCCTCCCTCCCTCCGGCACATGACTTTAATCCCATTGTTTAGGAGGCCATAGGAAGATCACTGTGAGTTTGAGAAGCCAGCCTAAGACTACATATGGAATTCCAGGTCCGCCTCAGCTAGAGCAAGACCAGATCTCAGGGGGAAAAAACTGTACAAAGTGCTTGAATAAGTTGGTAGTACTGACTTTGCCTACTATATATGCAAGACCATAGCTTGTATTTCCAGTGCTGTAAATGGAGGGAGGGAAGGGGGAGAGGAGGGGAGAAGGGAAAGATTAATAGTGAAAACACCAGGAATTTAAAAAAAAAAAAAAACTTTTAATTAGGAACAGTGACACACACTTATATTCCAAACACAAAGAAGAGGTAGAGACATGAGCATTACTAACTATCGCAGGCTACCCTTGGCTACATTAATAAAACTGTGTGATGTCAGGAGAGGGGGGGGGAAATGGAAGTTATTTAAACAGGATAGCTTCAGGTTCTTTTAAATATTTATTTTGAGAAAGAGACAGAGGAAATTTATATATTTTAAGAATGAGAAAAAGGAAGAGAGTATGGGCACACAGGGCCTCTAGCTGCTGCAAACAAACTCCAGACATATGTGTCCCCTTGTGCATCTGGCTTATGTGGGTCCTGGAGAAGCGAACCTGGGTCCTTGGGCTTTGTAGCCAAGCGCAGTAACCCTTAAGCCATCTCTCCAGCCCTTCAGTTTTACAATATTGACAACTTTTGTGGACACTGGCGTCATGACGTAAGAATGTAAACACACTAACTGTACATTTATAAACATAAGACAGTAAATTTTATTTTGCATATATTTTATGCTTGTTTTAATATACTAGACAAAAACAATAAAAATCTGTTTTAAGAGGCTCAAACATCAATCTCTTAGTCTATAAAATTCATCATCACAAAATGAAAACAAAGCTTGGGGTGACTGCTCAGTGGTTTCAAGTGCTTGCTTGTAATACCTGCCAAACTGGGTTAGATGACACAGTACACATGTAAAACCAGAAGCACAACGGAGCACATGAATCTGGAGTTCATTTGCAGCAAAAGGAGGCGCTGGTATGCCCATATTCTCAAATAAATGAATAAAAACAGGCCGGGCATGGTGGTGCACACTTTTAATCCCAGCACTAGGGAGGCAGAGGTAGGAGAATCACCATGAGCTCCAGGCCACCCTGAGACTACATAGTGAATTCCAGGTCAGCCTGGACTAGAGTGAGACCCCACTTCAAAATATCAAAAGTAGTAGTAGTAGTAATAATAATAATAATAAATGAATAAATAAAATAAAAACAGGCCAGGCATAATGGCACATGCCTTTAATCCCATCACTAGGGAGTTGGAGACAGGATGATCTAGTTTGAGGCAACCTGAAGTGAATTCCAGGTCGGCCTGAGGTAGAGTGAGACCCTACCTCAAAAAAAAAAAAAAAAAAAAAAAAAAACAGAAAATGCAAACAGGCCCGGTGTGGTGGCACACACCTTTAATCTCATCACTGAGGAGGCTGAGGTCTGATGAACACTATGAGGTCAAGGCCAGCCTGAGACTACATAGTGAATTTTAGGTCACCCTGGGCTAGAGCGAGATCCTACCTCAAAAAACCAAAACTTAAAAAAAGGGGGGTCGGGGTTGGTGCTGGAGATATGACTTAGTGGTTAAGGCCAAAACCTAAGGATCCAGAATTGATTCCCCAGTACCCATGAAAGCTGGATTCACAAGGGGCACATGCATCTGGAGTTTCTTTGCAGTGGCAGTAGGCCCTGAAGTGCCCATTCTATCTGCCTTTCTCTCCCCAGCCCCTTCTAATAAATAAATTTTTAATGCTAAAAACATGTCAGACATTGGTAGCACATGCCTTTAGTTTCAGCATTTGGGAGTCAGAAATAGGAGGATAGCTGTGAGTTCAAAGCCACTTGGGCTAGAACAAGATCTTATCTCAAAAAAAAAAAAATTTTTTTTTATTTGATCATGGTCAGAGAAAGTAATTTTAAGACAATTTTTCAGAATCAGACACAAAAAATTCTTTAAATGGCTTGTTTTAAAATCCATTTATATATACTCTTTGTTTTGGAAACTTAAATAAGGACACCATCAAATCAACAGTAAGGATAGGCCTAATTCACTTTCTCTAAGGCAGTGTATGTATACACAGATACTCAGCTGGGAAGGGTGTGGGCAACATCAGTAATACCCTAAAAGATGGCATTAACAGGAGAAAATAGAGCCTTAGATAGGACAAAGAAGTAACGTAATGATGTTTTAGACCTATGCTATGAGAGCCTGCTACAATGAACAAGGTCAAGACCAACAGTGACAGGACAGTGAAGATCAGATTAAAGACAGAGTGAAAACAACAATAATTGTTTTAGGCATAATTTCTAAGCACTTTGGCACCTGTCATTTAAACCGTAACTACATTTAGCAAAAGAAATGCTACGTATGATAATGATCAAACAGAAAACCAATTTTTATAAGAACTCCAGAAAGTAGCCATAAAACATATCCTAGCTTGCCTTCTGTAACAGTAAAGCAGGTTTAGGCACAGAACATGAAGAATGCACAAGTATATGGGACACAAAAAATGTAAATCCACTTACTTCTAAATGTTTAGTGGCTTCTTCATTTCTGGACATAAGCATCAACTTGGTACGAATACTCCTCAAATGCATGTCACTTAATATATTAACTCTCTTCACAGTTGCTTCACTGGCCGACTACAAACCAAAAAGTTAACCACTCAAAACATTTTTACAAGATAACACAGTCATTACTGTCCAATGAAGCTATTCTTAATTCTTATCTACTAATTGGTAGGGGGTCTTCACCTAAAGTTTCCCCTTCTTATAGCTATCTTAATATCCTTTTATTCCATAAACCTAAATTCCCATATTGTATCTGATAATTCCAAGTATGTACAGTAAGGGAAGATCTAAGGTCCCATACATTAAGAAGTTTATGACTGGGCATGGTGGCGAATCTTTTTAGTCCCAGCATAGAAGTATCTGATGAGGATCACAGAAAGTTCAAGTCCAACCTGGGGTTACAGAACAAGTTCTTGGTTAGTGTGTGTTAAATGAGACCTTGTCTTTAAAAAAAGAAAAAACACACACACACACACACACACAAGCTGTATAGTGACCCATCTGCAATCCCTGCACTGAAGAGGCTGAGGCTGGGGCTAATGAGCATTCAAAAGGACAGCTCAAACTGCTTAGTAAATTCTGTCTCAAAACAACAAAAAAAAAAAGAGCTGGGAAGATGATTCAGTTAGTAAAGTGTCTGCCAAAACAAGCATGAGGACCCAATTTTACATCCCACCCTGTTGAGGCAAAAATAAATAAATAAATAAATAAATATTAAAAAAAAATGATTGGGGGGGGGGGGAGAATACCAGGAATTTGCTGGCTATCTAGGCTAGCCAAATTGTTGAGCTTCCAGTTCAATGAGCCTCTGTCTGAAATAAAGGTAGATGGGTTGGACAGGTGGCTTAGTGGGGTAAGGGGCTTGTCCATATAACACATTGTGGCACACATTTGGAATCCATGCCACATCTATCATGAGAAGGAAGTAGGAAAGAGAAAATGCAGAAGCTTGGGGCTCTAGATAGCCTGGCAAAAGATAATAGTGAACAATGTTGAGGTCTCACCTTAATGAAGGTGCAAATGCAAGGACCTGTATGGGTCACAGAGCTTTTTACCTATCACCCTTTCTCCATGATATATGTTAAATTTTTAAATGTAATAAAAATGCTTAAATATAAAGCATTAAAATTATATTAAGTTTCCATGGTCAAAATTTCAATAATCTGTTGTGTGTGGTAGAACACACCCATAATCCCAGCACTCAGGAGGCTGAGATAAAAGGACTGCCCTTAGTTCAAGGCCAGCCTGGGTTAGAGTCAGTTGCAGGTCAGTTTAGGCTAGACTATGAACTTGTGAAAGAGGAGGAGGGGAGGGGAGGGGAGGGGGAGAAAGGGCCTGGTGTGGTGGTGCCCATCTTTAAGCCCAGCAATCAGGAGGCAGAGGTAGGAGGAAAGCCTTAAGTTCAAGGCCAGCCTGGAACTATAGATTGAGTACCAGATCAGCCTGGACAAGAGTGAGACCCTACCTCAAGGACCCCCCAACCCCTCCCCTGAAGAATCTTGAACTCAAGAAACCAATTGTTCTGGAGGATCAATCCTGACCCCAAAATCTAACAGAACCTACACTTTAATATTATCCACTACATATATACACCCTACCCCCAAAAAGGGGTTAAGTGACGAGGAAGACATTAATGACACTGACCTCTGGCTTCCACGCACACACACACTTGCTCATGAACATACACAGGAACACTACATACACGTGCAAAGAAAGGATCTGTTTTTCCTTACTCTAGAAATGGATAAAATTAGCCAGGTGTGGTAGGATAAGCCTTTTATCCCAGCACTTGGGAAGATCACCTTGAGTTCGAGGCCACCCAGAGACTACAGAGTCAATTCCAGGTCAGCCTGAGCCACAATGAGACCCTACCTCGAAAAACAAACAAACAAAAAAAAAATAACAAAAAAAAAAAAAAGAAAAAAAAAGGCATTTCAGCAGGCATGGTAGTGCACGCCTTTAACCCCAGCACTTTGGAGGCAGACGTAGGAGGATCACTATGAGGTAGATGCCATTCTGAGACAACTTAGTGAATTTCAGGTCAGCTTGTGCTAGAGGGAGACCCTGCCTGGAAAAACCAAAATGATTTTCCTACCCACTGTTAGTAAATTCACCATAAACTAAGCTTAGCATAAGCTTTTATCTTTTCAATTATCTGATCATAAAATCTATGCAACAGGCATTATTTAACAACAAATGTGTTCTCTTACCAGGATCATGAGCTGTGTGGTTTCTGGGTGGTAAAAAATTCTGCATGCTCCCACTGCTTTCTTAAAGTCTTTATGTGCATTTTCATTAGCACACCTAGAGATAGTAATTTAGATATAAAACATTAAATTTAGGGAAGCGTACATTGCAAACTCAGTATTTCAATTCGAAAACTACAATTAGAACTTTTGTTAAAAAAACTTTCTACAAGAAGGTTTTGATTATTTAGGAAAGAATATTGTTTGTAGCACTGAAAATCTTAGCTCACTAAACAATTCAATAACAAAATTACTTACGCCTCTCTCAAATCTTCTGGAACATCCACTGTGCATTTAAAGAAAGTATTTTTTTTGACAGTTTTATTTTGATTGACAGGCCGAAGTCGTTCAAATGTGACTATTTCATTGTAAGTGGCATCACAAGCAGCATATTCAATGACATAAAACTAAAAAACAAAATACTTTAGAAATCCCATCTGAACAAAAACAATGATCTTTAGAAGTTCTAATAGCTTGCTCGGTTCAACTACAGACCACTCCCTTATGGCATAAACACAAAGAACAAGTTAATTACAACCTATCAAATATGGCCAAATTAGATACAAATTATGGACCTTAGTGGTCTTTACACACTTGAGGTGTACCTCTGGAGCGCAGCTTTGGTATTTGCAGGTACAAAATATAAACGGGCTGGAGAGATGGCTTAGCAGTTAAGGCGCTTGCCTGAAAAGCCAAAGGACTCATGTAGGGCAGATGCACAAGGTGGCACATGCATTTGGAGATCATGTGCAGCAGCTGGAGGTCCTGGCGCACCCATTCTCTCTATCTGCCTCTATTTCTTTCAAATAAATACATAAAAATAAATACATATATATAAACAGAAGTGCAAATCCAATGAAATTTTGAACTTTCTGATCAACTATTTTTGAGGTAGTCTTTTATGTAAAACCGTGCTGAGACAACGTTTATAGAAACCAAGAATATTTCCTTAGGAAACTGTCAAGTGTTAAGATAACTTACTTCTCCTTTCATCATCCGAACTTTAGCTAACCACCATCCACATGGTTCTTGGTCGTTTGCTCTTGAATAAACCTGAACAGGAAAAAATTTCTTTACCCATTCATCCCAAAAGATTTTAATATTATAACTGTCTTGTTGCAAATGTCAAATCTCATAAAGCTCAAAAATCAAACTGCTGAAGTCACTGACCAGCAAGCTAGATGCAGTTATAGAAATTGTACAGACTTCAAGCTTTACAACTTAAAAGAAAGATGAATGCTGTATGGATAACTTAGCTTCCATAAATCTTCCTGCTTACTAAACATAATCCTTAGTTTAAGTAAGTAAATCCTTCTTCCAAAGCAATTATATGTAACGAATGTTAATATAGTTAATAAAAATTAAGAATTATTTTCAAGCCAGTCGTGATGGCTCACACCTTTAGTTCAAGCACTCAGGAGGCAGAGGTAGGAGACTACCTAAAAAAAAACAAAAAGGTCCTACCAGCAAAGCATGGGATTTTTTTTTTTTTTTTTTTAAAGGAGTGGATCCCATGATAATACAGCTCAAGCTGGCCTTGAACTCACTGTGTAACTTTATCCTCCAGCCTCCACCTCACATGGGCTGGGATTAAGACACGCATCTTAATTAAGCACCTTATCTGGCTGGACTTTGTATTTTTATATGCAATTGTGTACAGCAAAAATTTATGAGTTTTATGAACATAATAGATTAGAAATGTTTCCATTGGAGACTTCTTCTATGATACAGCAACTTGTTTAGTGTATTTTCAATAAATACAAGCAGGAAACTAAGAAATAAAGAAATAGCTCACAAGAATTATTGATTATAGGAACGAAGAATGCCCATGGAGGTGGCCAAGGAAACCTAGCAGTGGACAGTAAGAGCCATGTGGAAAACACGTGCAAACAAATCATGATTTAAGCTCATCTTGAAAGTGGAAGGAATACTGGACCTCAAAAAAAAGAAAAAGAAAAAAAAATTGAAGCCGGGCGTGGTGGCGCACGCCTTTAATCCCAGCACTCGGGAGGCAGAGGTAGGAGGATTGCAGTGAGTTCCAGGCCACCCTGAGACTCCTTAGTGAATTCCAGGTCAGCCTGGGCTAGAGTGAGAACCTACCTCACAAAACAAAAAAAAAAAAAAAAAATTGTTTTCACAAATTGATAAATGAGAAATGGATACATTACTTTAAGGGTACTTTTAGATCCCCAGCTAAAAGCCCAAATCAAATATATTACAACTGCTTAGCTGAAGAGTAAACCATTACACTTATTTAGTCCACCTAGCAGAGTACAAGTATCTTTAAAGAAGTCCCACCAGCAGGGCATGGTGGCACATGCCTTTAATACCAGCACTCGGGAAGCCAAGGTGGGAGGATTGCCATTGAGTTCAAGGTCACCCTGAGACTACATAGTGAATTCCAAGTCGGCCTGGGCTAGAGCAAGACCCTACCTAAAAAAAACAAAAAGGTCCTACCAGCAAAGCATGGGATTTTTTTTTTTTTTAAAGGAGTGGATCCCATGATAATACAGCTCAAGCTGGCCTTGAACTCACTGTGTAACTTTATCCTCCAGCCTCCACCTCACATGGGCTGGGATTAAGACACGCATCTTAATTAAGCACCTTATCTGGCTGGACTTTGTATTTTTATATGCAATTGTGTACATGCAAAAATTTATGAGTTTTATGAACATAATAGATTAGAAATGTTTCCATTGGAGACTTCTTCTATGATACAGCAACTTGTTTAGTGTATTTTCAATAAATACAAGCAGGAAACTAAGAAATAAAGAAATAGCTCACAAGAATTATTGATTATAGGAACGAAGAATGCCCATGGAGGTGGCCAAGGAAACCTAGCAGTGGACAGTAAGAGCCATGTGGAAAACACGTGCAAACAAATCATGATTTAAGCTCATCTTGAAAGTGGAAGGAATACTGGACAGTAAATGAATAACTGAAAATCTAATCAACTTCATTGCTTAATATGATTAGGAAAAAAAGCTAGAAGAGAAAAAAGAGAGAGCCAGGCATGGTGGTGCACGCCTGTAATGCCAGCACTCAGGAGGCAGAAGTAAGATGATCACTGTGAGTTCCAGGTCAGCATGGGCTAGAAAGAGACCCTAGCCTCAAACAAATGAAAAGAAATAGAGAGACAGGGACAGAGAAAAATAACAGAAATGCCAATGCAAAAAGACTCAATTTTATAACTTGAATTTCTTTTAATAAGCAGACCCAAATATTCAGTATTATAGCTTCATTCTTTCTTTGAAGTTTTCCAAAGAAAATGAAAAATTTTTTTAATATTTTTATTTGTGAACAGAGAATGATTGCTACAACAAACAAACTCCAGACACACATGCCCCTTTGTGAACCTGGTTTTACTTGGATAAGGGTAAACCAAATCAAGACTGGCAGGCTTTGCAAACAAGTGCCTTTACCACTAAGCCTTCTCCCCAGCTCTAGTTTTTTTTAAGAGTAGAATAAAATTTATTCTGTTTGACTAGCATACGTATACAAGTAAGCCTTTTATATTAAACCTAACATAGTCTCTTAGTAATCTTGTTTTCATTTTCCCTAAATTTATTCATTTAGTTACTTTGAGTTTTCACATGTGCTAAGCCAATGCTCTACACCAAACTACTACTCACTTTTTAGAGGTCAAAATAAGGAAGCAAAGGAATGATAGCCATCACCTAGACTATAATAAAATATTACTACCACATTATAGTTTCCTTATTGCAGCCTGAAATACTGCACTTTCTAAAAGGGAGGAAAAACGATGAAGTTATTAACAGAGGATCTATTATTTACTATTTTAGAACCAGTTACAAGGAGAACACAACAGAGCTGCCCCCCCCCATGTCTACCAGTGAATGTAAAACTGTATAGTACTATCTCTATGTAATCTTCAAATGACATCTAGATGAATGTTCTCATGTATTTCAGAGGACAAAAAAGAAAAACAATATTCTTATCCAGTTAATCATTCAACTAGAACTTCATCAAATTAAGTGTTATGGCCAGGAGTGGTGGTGCACCCACTAGTAAACCGAGCACTCAGGAGGCAGAGGTGGGAGGATAACCTTGAGTTCGAGGCCACCCTGAGACTACATAGCAAATTCCAGGTCAGCATGAGCTAGCGTAAGACCCTACCTCAAAAAAACAAAACAAAAAATAAATTTTATAACTTTTTAAGTATTTGTACACCAAAATTTACCTCTTAAGTGGAAAAATGCCCAAAGTCTAAAGTTTACTAGAAAGAAAAAGGAACAAAACATTCAATGGATTAGTCAATCGCGTTGGTTAAATATAAAAGCATGCCCTAATTATAGCACAAATAGTCGCTCTTAGTTCCAAATAATTTTTCAAGTAATTACAATGATTACATTTCAAGTAACGTACATGAAAATTGAACCATAATAACAGATCTTCTTAGAATTTTAATTTTATTTATTTATTTTGGTTTGTCAAGGTAGGGTCTCACTCTAGCCTAGACAGACATAAGTTTTAAATATGGTATCAGTATTTCTAAAATATTCTAGCATCATGTCAATAGCTGATGAATAATTGGTGACGTTTAGAGAATTATGCCTATTTTAGATTTCTGTATCATCAAAACCAGGAAAATACGAAAACATTTCTTGGTTCCAAAGCCCTTACTAATGTTTAATAATGTTGAACTTTCCTGTATTTTCTATGGGTGGTTATACCTCATGGCAGGTTTAAATGTATGTCCCCCACTGACTCAGGCGTTAAAATTAAACTTGTAACTAGGATCGCTAGCCACTTGGCTGAAAGAAGTGTCACTGAGGGTGGATCTGAATTCCAGCCCAAAGGTACGAGAGAGCAATTTACTCTCTGGCAGTGTGCTTGCTGTTTTTCGGTGTTTGCTGGCTGGTTGTTTCTCTGCTTGGATCTGTGAAAGGGAGGAAGTCAGCTTTTTCTGACATTGATGGAACTTCCCCTGGATCTCTATGCTTGAAACAAATCCCTTCCTTAAACTGTGTTGTGTCAGATACTCATCCCATCAATGTGGAACTGACTATGACACACCTCAAGCTTCATTTGCTAAAAAAAAAAGTCTTCCAAACAGCTTTAAATGTATTTTTGCTTAGGCAGAAGAACCTTCTAGGACTCTTGATTATATTCTGTTCTTAAAAAAAAAAAAAAAAGAGAGAGAGAGAGAGAGAAGTACCCCACATACAGATAGTGAAGAGATATGTATGACTGACTGACTCACAGGTTTCTCTCTTGGGGCTTTGGAGGCCCCCACTGACTCAAACTGCCATACTCAATGACCACATTCAGCTCTGGCTCCTTTCCTCTAACAGTTAAGACTCTTTTCTCTAGAGATGGGAAAAATGAGGAGGTATAAGGTAGGCCGCCAGGGAGAGGGCTCAAAGAGGGACCACAGAACCTGCCTGCTTCAGCAGAACCAGAGTACAGCATCTGACCTAGACTATCCAATCAGCAATCTCACCCCCTAGTCCTGAGCCAGCACCAATCAGCTCTCTCTCACTCACCTGAACCTTTCTGAAAGCCCTTGGCAATAAGACTGTGAATAGATGCTTACCAGGTGGGCAAGGCCTCGTTAATTTTTCACCTCTCCCGCACTTCCAGGAACCTGCTCAGGTAAGCCCCTCTCTTCTCAGCTGAGCTGAGGTTGGGGTAAGGGGGAGCTCTCTACAAGCTCCTCCTGCCATATGGCAGCTCTCTCTATTTTCTTTTTCCTTCTCTTAATCTAATAAAATCTAAGTATTAAAAAAAAAAAAGAGGGCTGGAGAGATGACTTAGTGGTTAAGGCGCTTGCCTGTAAAGCCAAAGGACCCAGGTCCAATTCCCCAGGACCTGTCATCCAGATCCACATGGTGCATGTGTCTGTAGTTTATTTGCAGGGGCTGAAGGCCCTGGCATGTCCATTCTCTCTCTCTCCCTCCCTCTTTCTCTATTTATCTCTATCAAATAAATGAGAGAGAGACAGAACTAAGATGGGTGTGGTTGCACACACCTTTAGTGCAAGCACTTGAGAAGCAGAGGTAAGACGACTGCCATGAGTTCAAAGGCACTCTGAGACAACATAGTGAATTCCAGGTCAACCTGGGCTACAGCAAAACCTAACCTTGAAAATCCAAACCAAAAAAATTGAGAGGAGGGAGGGAAGAACTATTCACAACTGCCTGAACTATTCACTTAAAACTAAACTGCAGTGTTAAGAGTTTCAGCACCCCTCCACAAATAAAGCATAAAACCATGCATAATTTATATGGAATTTTAATCTGGATTATAAAGAGTAGTTTTAATAATTTTCAACTGTACCTTTCAAAGAAACAACCAAATAAAGATATGAAACACTATAAAGTTTGAATTTTCAAAAAGTTCATTATATTTTTAAACAATTTTAAATAGTATTAACAAACTGAGTAATCATAATGGCCCATCTTCCATCTGGACATACGTACAGAGCACCAATTCCAAGTATCTGCCACTCTGTCATTATAATTAACAAAGAAAACCAAACAAACTGCCAGACAAGCATGGTAGCACACATACTGGCAATCCCAGCACTCAGGAGCCTAAGGTAGGAGAACCACCTGTGAGTTCAAGGCCACTCTGAGATAGAGTGAGTTCCAGGTCAACCTGCATTAGAATGAGACCTATCTTTAAAAAAAATGAAAGTCCAGCACTTAGAAGAATGAGGCAGGGGGATTCCAAGTTTGAGGTCATCCTGGGCTACACAGACCTTGTCTTGAAAAAAAAAAATCAACCTTAATATACAATAATGCAATGTCATTTTTCTACCTAGAAAATCAATAGTACCTCATTCATAGTCTGAAATGAATATCACATCAACTTGCTGTAGCACTTATACTTTAAGTACTAGAAACAGGCCCTGTAGTAGTTGAAATGGATGTCCCCTAACAGATTTAGTTTAGTAAAGCTTTTTGTATTTCCAGCTGTCTGGCTAGTGGATCTGGGTCTTTCAAATGTTCGTTGTAGAGGAATGGACATGGACTTGGTGGTTGCAACTGAAGATACCTTCCAGAGCAGTAAGCCAAGGTTTATGGGCTATTCTGGAAAGAGTTTAAAAATGCTAAGTGCAGCCAGAATTGCGTTTGGAGGCTGTACTTTTGAGCTTTCTAAGGGAAAGCAAAGATTACAAAGAACTTTGTTAGAACTAAAAAACATTTTAAGATTTAAAGCTTAGAAATTTCAAATTTAAATTTTACTGACACAGAGACTGGTTTTATGTTACTGAAGCTGCTATTGTCAAACATGAGACATAAGCTACTGAAACATTAAGACAGGACATAATAACCTTGATAAAAAAGACTAACAAAGCCATTAAAAGAAAGACTGGGTTGACATAAAAGCCTAAAGCTTTTTAAAAAAAAAAATTCTGGGGCTGTAGGGATGGCTTAGCGGTTAAAGCATTTGCCTGCAAAGCCAAAGGACCCAGGTTCGATTCCCCAGGACCCACGTTAGCCAGATGCACAAGGGGTGCACACATGTGGAGTTCTTTTGCAATGGCTGAAGGCCCTGACACGCCCATTCAAATAAATAAATAAATAAAAATATTTTTTAAAATACCCTTATAAAAAGGTTGGATATGCCAGGACTATACAAAGGGCTACCATACAGTGCTGTTGGCTCCAGAAAAAAATTTCCCAGCCACTCAAAACAGCTAAAGAGACAAAATTAAAAACAATTCCAAAATCTCTCAGTCACTGGTTATAGTATAACTATAGATATTTAATGTTTTCTTGATGGTTACTAAATTAACACTGGTCCAGTCTCTCCTTGTTATGCCTTGTAACAATTAAAGGCGTTTATTCTGGGCTTTTATATATTAAATATCTATAACTTGTCTTAATTTTACAAGACTCAACTAGAAAGTCTTGAATTTCAATTAAGACTTAAGACTTTATATATATACCCTTAATTAATTAATTAATTAATTTGAGAATGAGAAAGGAGAGAGAATGAATGGGCATGCCAGGGCCTCAAGCCACTGCAAATGAACTCCAGATGCATGCACTACCTTGTACATCTGGTTTTATGTGGGTCTTTGGGAATCAAATCTAGGTCCTTTGGCTTCGCAGGAAAACGCCTCAACCGCGCATCCATCTCTCCAGCCCAAGACTTAAAACTTTAAAACTGTATCTTAAGTTAATAAAAACTATTTTACAAGACCTTTAAACTAAATACAAAATAGTTATAAATCTGTTGGGGCCCAGGGATGAAATGTGATAGTTTAAATGGATGTCCCGCAATAGATTCAGTTTTTAATTTATTTTCACTTATTTATTAGAGAGAGAGAGTGTGTGTGTGCATGAGAGACAATGGGCGTGCCAGGGCCTCAAGTACTGCAAACAAACTCCAGATGCATGTGCTACCTTGTACATCTGGCTTATGTGGGACCTGGAGAATGAACCTGTGTCCTTAGGTTTTGCAGACAAGCGCCTTAACCACTAAGCCATCTCTCCAGCCCAGGACTTACAACTTTAAAACTGCATCTTAAGTTAGTAAAAACCTTTAATCTAAATACAATATAAAATACTTACAAATCTACTGGGGTACAGGGATGAAATGTGATTATTTAAATGGATGTCCCCCAATATATTCCAATTTTATTAAAGCTTCTTGGATGCCCAGCTGCCTGGCTAGAAGAGGTGTCATTTGGGTGTATCCTAGGGTCTCACAAGTGTATAAGTAGACCTGGAATTCCAGTCTAAAGACATGCTATGCGCATGAGTGGGGCCTGGGTCCCTGAAATGTGTTTACTTATGCTGGTGGCAATTGCTTTTTTCCCCTCTGCATGGATCTGTAAAAGGGGACCAGATTCTTCTGTCATTATAAACCCCCTCACATCTGAAAACTTCAAATAAATTTCATTTCTGTGCCTGGTTTGGAAGTTCATCTCATCGACATGAATCTACAACCCCCCTCCCACAAAAGAAAGAATAGTTTAATACCTCCAAGCAATAAATTTAACAATGAACTTGGTAAGAAAAGAAGTTTAAACACAGGGCTAAAACTCTAATTCCTACCTTCAAACAGACTAAGACAAATCTATTATACCTTTTGCATTAAAATTCTAAAAGGGTTACAAAGTGGCTCATCTTAAAAGATTTTTGTTTTTGTTTTCGAGGTAAGGTTCACTCCGGCTTAAAAGACTTTTTAAAAAATCATATTTATTTATTTAAGAGAAAGGAAGAGTCAGAGAAAGAACGAGCACATCAGAGCCTCTAGTCACTGCAAACGAACTCTAGATGCACACTGGGTACTGAGGATTTGAACCTGGGTCCTTAGGCTTCACAGGCAAGCACCCTAACCACTAAGCCATCTAAGACTTTTATTTTTTAATCCAGTTTCTTTCATGGCACCTAACTCAACATTTTAATAAAAATAAAATGCTGGGCTGGAGAGATGGCTTAGCGGTTAAGCGCTTGCCTGTGAAGTCTAAGAACCCCAGTTCGAGGCTCGATTCCCCAGGACCCACGTTAGCCAGATGCAAGGGGGCGCACATGTCTGGAGTCCGCTTGAAGTAGCTGGAGGCCCTGGCGCACCCATTCTTTCTCTCTGCCTCTTTCTCTGTCACTCTCAAATAAATAAATCAAAATGAACAACAAC
The DNA here is from genome assembly GCA_036346955.1 of Dipus sagitta. Taxonomy (NCBI): domain Eukaryota; kingdom Metazoa; phylum Chordata; class Mammalia; order Rodentia; family Dipodidae; genus Dipus; species Dipus sagitta. The sequence goes on along the minus strand of CM070781.1, from coordinate 91,422,907 downwards.
AACAAAAAGACGCTTGCCTGCGAAGCCTAAGGACCCAGGTTCGATTCTCCAGGTCCCATGTAAGCTAGATGCACATGGTGACACACTCGTCTGGAGTTCATGTGCAGTGGCTAAAAGGCCCTGGGGTGCCCATTTTCTCTCTCCCTCTGTCTCTAAAAAATAAAAGATATTAAAAAATTAAAAATGCATTTGTGGGGGCTTTATCCCACACCTTCCCACAGAAGCTTTCTGTACTCAATCCTTCCTTCCTTAAGTTCTGGGCTTTATCCAGGCCTTGCCTTCTCATCATGGGCTTTCAAAGATCTTAAATACACATTGTCTTTTTTTGTTTGATTGTTTGTTTGAGGCAAGTCCAAAAAGGCTGGCCTTTTTTCTATAAGAGAGTTAAAGGGGAGGAAGACTGGTGTGCCAGGGCCTCCAGCCACTGCAATCAAATTACAGATACATGTGCAACCTTGTGCACTTGTGTCACCTTGTGTGTCTGGCTTACATGGGAACTGGAGAGTCAAATACGAGTCCTTAAGCTTCGCAGGCAAGCACTTTTACCACTAAGCCATCTCCCAGAACATATATTGTCTTTTGATTTAGCAATTGACCCTCTTAAGAAGATTTAACATATAGACATTATTACTTTTCTGTTGCATACCAAAAAATCTGCTAATAAATTCAATCTCAATTTTAGATACATCCAGACCAAGGGATTTTATGGAATGGTTAGGAATAAAGAAGTAAATCTGGGGCTGGAGAGGTGGCTTAGTGGTTAAGCGCTTGCCTGTGAGGCCTAAGAACCCTGGTTCGAGGCTCGATTCCCTAGGATCCATGTTAGCCAGATGAACAAGGGGGCGCACGCATCTGGAGTTCGTTTGCAGTGGCTGGTAGCCCTGGCGTGCCCACTCTTCCCCCCCCCTCCCCTCTCTCTCTCTCTCTCTCTCTCTCTCTCTCTCTGCCGCTCTCAAATAAATAAATAAATAAATTAAAAATAAACAACAAAAAGAAGTAAATCTGTATGAGCAGACATGAAAATGTCTATGATGTCCCAAGTAACTAAATACAAAAGGCTCAAATATGTAATAAAGTCTCAACAATTACAACTTAAAAACAATCTGATAAAATACTCAACTCTAGTAAATGGCAGTTAAGAAAGGATGACTGGACAAACCTATGGTCTTTGCTGCTGTCAAGCTTCACATGGGGTGGCTGAGGTGGGGAATTCAGGCTTTGCAAGCAAGTGCCTTTAATCACTGAGCCATCTGCCTAGCAACTTATTTCATTTTTCTATTTTAAAACTTTATAACTTTAAACTGAAAGGGAAAAGAAACTTAAAAAGTTACCTGATTCATAAATAAATAAAGCAACCAGAATTACTAAGCAGATCTAAAGCCTCAGACTGACGTTAAGTATATATATATATATAAACTCATCTTCAGGCTGGAGAGCTGATTCAGTGGTTAAAGGTGCTCGTTTGCAAAGCCTGACAGCCCAGGTTCAATTCCCCAGAATCCACATAAAACTAGATGTGCAAACACCTAGAGTTGTTTGCAGTGACCGGAGGCCCTAGCACACTGTTTTTCTCACCATCTCTCTTACAAAAAAACTTAATTTTTTTAAAAAGGTCTCAAAATTGACCTTAACATATTTCCTTCTAGGATCCTTTCTGCTCAACTCTTTTTTTGTGTGTCTAGAATACCAGTATATTGTAAATTATATAAACAATTATATAAATTATATAAACAATTTTGAGCTACAAAAATAAGGCTGGTGGTATTCCTGTGTATTCTTTTGTAAGATAGATGGTGAGAAAGACACGTTGATCAATGGAACAGAATAGAGGACCCAGATGTTAATCTAGGCAGCTACAGCCATCTAATTTTTGACAAAAATGCCAAAAAAATATTTATTGGAGAAAAGACTGCCTCTTCAACAAATGATGCTGGAGAAACTGGATATCTGTATGTAGAAGGATGAAAATAGATCCTTGTCTTTTTCCATGCACAAGAATCAAGTCCAAGTGGATAAGGGACTTTAATATCAGACCTGAAAGAACTGAAATTGCTAGAAGAAACCCTTCAACATTTTGGCATAGGCAATGACTTTCTGAATATAACCCCAATTGCTCAGGAAATAAAACCACAGATCAACCACTGGGATCTCATGAAATTACAAAGCTTTTGTACAGCAAAGGACACTGAATAGAGCAAAGAGACAACCTACATACAGAATGGCAGAAAATCTTTTGCCAGCTACATATCTGACAGAAGACTAATATCCAGAATATACAAAGAATTCAAAAAACAAAACAAAACAGTAAGAAATCAAACAACCCAATTAAATAATGGACTATGGAACTTAAGAGTTCTCAAAAGAAGAAATACAGATGGCATATAAACATCAAAAAGTATTCTACATGATTAGCCATCAGGGAAATGCAAATTAAAACTACTATGAGATTCCATCTCACTCCTGTTAGAATGGCTCCATCATAAAAACAAATAATAAATGTTGGCTATGGTGCAGAAAAAGGAGAACCCTTCTACACTGTTGGTGGGAATGTAATCTGGTCCAACCACTGTGGAAATCAGTGTGGAGGTTCTTAAGACAGCTAAAAATAGATTTACCAAATGATCCAGCTATACCACTCCTAGGCATATATCCTAATGACTTTTCTCACTACCTTAGAGATACTTGCACAACCATGTTTATTGCTGCTCTATTCACAGTAGCTACGAAATGGAACCAGCTCAGTAGATGAATGGATAACAAAGATGTGGTACATTTACACAATGGAGTTCAGTAGTAAAGAAAAATGAAATTATGAAATTTTCTGGGAAATGGATGGATCTGGAAAGGATTATACTAAGTGACGAAACCCAGGCCCAGAAAGCCAAACGTTGCATGTTCTCTCTCTCTCATATGTGGATCCTAGCTATAAATGTTTAGACTTGTGTGTGAACTGGAACCAAAAATTCATAGCAGAGGCCAGTAAGCTAGAAAAAGGCTATAATGGAGGGAGGGAGAAGGAAGGACTTCAGGGGATGGTATTTCATATATGTAAGTACATGAACAGATTACAGAGAGTGGAATGGCCTAAGTGAGGGCAGGGGACAAGATTGAGTAAGAGAAGCATGGGGGGAGGGTCAATCAAAATTCAAGATATTCTAAATAAGACATATTGGAAGCCAGGCATGGTGGCGCACGCCTTTAATTCCAGCACTTGGGAGGCAGAGGTAGGAGGATTGCCGTGAGTTCCAGGCCACCCTGAGTCTCCAGGGTGAATTCCAGGTCAGCCTGGGCTAGGGTGAGACCCTACCTCAAAAAGAAAAGAAAAAAAAAATTAAAGAAGACATATTGGGGAAAACCTACTTCTTTGGATAATGGCATATCCAGAAGCAATAGATTGCTAATAGAAAATTTTCAGTGCTAGAGATGATCTCACAAAAACTTTCCAGTGAGTTGCTGGCCAGGGAGGTCCCTGCTCCCTCCAAAACATTACAGGCTATTGCCAAGGCCCTTGGTTCCCCAAAAGTGACAGATGTAAGACCCTATTGCTGAAGATTTCAGGTGCCTGGGCAGCAAGGTCACTGAGAAATTAAGTTGATGCTGGGCTGAAAACCTTCTCCCTATAGACCAGCCAAATGAAAGCTGGAAAAAGCTGCTGCAAGCAGCCCTGTGGGAGACAGAAGTCATCAGTGTTGAAAACAGTGGACACTGGAAGCCTCAAGCTTGGCTAGCCAGGCCAAATGACCAAACAAGTGCAATTGTGGCATGTCTGCTATGGGGGAAACCAGCTGCTCTCTAATTGGACTGGAGGCCTGCTCTATGGGAAGGAATACATGGCTGGTACTGAAAACCTAATTAAAAAAAAAAAAAAAAGCCTATGGCAGGGGAGGTCATGAGCCTTAGGGGTATAAAGCCTGCTCATGTCTAGGTAAATGCATATATTATTCTCACCAAACTGCCCTGAAAGCACTACACTTAATGTTCATATTCATATATTAACGTTACTCTCACTTTTGGTGAGAGAAGCTTCTCTTTTCAGATGGTGGTGACCACGGGGATGACCCAAAAGGCAATAAAGTGCTGAGAAATGACTGAAGACTGCCCAGCACTGAAACATCTCTATCATACCCTCCAAGGCTCCAGGTCCTGGTGGAAAGAATTTAAGGGCCAAAGGAAGGGTACCACTCCTTGCAATGCAACTGTCCAGACAGAAATTGGCCTCAATATCCATGACCTCGTAGTACCTCGCAATACCTTCACAAGACCCTCATAATACGAGAAAAAGACGATGACTTCAAAATAAAACAGACTAACAGAGAGGGAGGAGATATGATGGAGAGCCAAGTTGTGAAGGGAAAAGAAGAAAATTATCATGGTTTATTGTCTATAAGTATAGAAAATGTCAATATTTTTTTTAATCTTCTACCCTCAGAGATTAAAAAAATGACTTAATTTTCGACATGTGATAGGCTAACTTTTCATGGACCAAAAAACAAAAAAACAAAAAACAAAAAACAAAAAAACAAAAACACACAACCACAAAAAGACAAAGTTTTGAACAATTCTCCTTGGAGTATAGAACTCAAATAAACATTGCACAGAAACCTGCAGCATCTTTGCCATACTGGAAGGTCCACTAACTGCCCCAACACAGTCACCTCAAAACAACTTTTTCATGTCTCTCCATTCCCTTAATGTCATTTCACTCAAGAATACAACTAATATATCTAGATGACAATAACAGGTCTCCTTATAGAACAAGGTATTAGTTACTCTTAGTAAAAATCAACTATAAAAGGAAAATGTAAACAAACTTATTATTTAGGGAGTAGGCTCACAGCACTGACATAATTACTGCAGTTTTGCTCTAGAAAAAGGAAAATAGTACACAGTGAACCTACCAGTTTCCCTACCTGTGATCATTAACAATGTTAACAAGATCTAGAATCACCTAGAAGACAAACATCTGGGCATGTCTGTGAGGCAATTTCTACACTGGGTCAACTAGGATGGGGCGATCCACGGGTTAGGGTCCCAGACTGGGGAAAAAAAAAAGGAGCACTAACATTCACCTCTCTCTTTGTCCTGACTGCAAATGCAATGTGCAATGTGACCAGCTGCCTGCCTGAGGCTTCTGCCACCAGCAACAGCAACCCCTAGCCATGACGTGGATTTTGCCCTCACACTATGAGCCAAAACAAAGCCTTCCTTAACTTACTTGTCAGGTATCTTGTCACAGCACGGAGAAAATTAGCCACCTAGCTCTATATAAATGAGGCACATATTTCCTGTGACAAATGTTGGATGTATTTAGGTAAATTTAAGAAATGATACCAATTTATTCAAAAATGAAAATTTAGATTTTTTTGTCCTAACTCATCACTGTTCCTTTGACAATTATTTTCAACTTTTTTGGGAAGTAGGCGCACAGGACAGGGTCCCACTGTGTAGCTCAGATTGGCCTACAACTAATGATGGATCCTCTTGCTCCTGAGAATGCTAAGATTAACAGCATTCACCACCACCACACACACAACTAGCACTATTATTAATCAAGAACACTTAACACTGAAGACAGGCAGGCAGGCCGGCAGGCAACCAGTATTTTCAAAGTTGGGGAAAGGGGTGTGCAGATAAGAAATTACTAAAAGAAGCAGTACAATCTTAATCTACTTTTACCAAGTGATACTTGGGAACTAATTATATTTTGTATTACATCAAGAAAAAAAAGGATTACATAAAGTTCAGATCTAAATTCTTTTAAAAACTCAAATGTGGCTGGGGGAAATGCCTTAGAAGTTAAAGGTGCTTGTTTGCAAAACCTGTTGGCCCAAGTTCAATCCTCCCTCACACACACACACAAACAGAAATGTGTTCAAAAAATCCAAATACATTATAATCCTTAATATCCAAATTACTTTCATTGTAGTGATAGAGAAACTTCATCAAGCCGAAAATAGCACTCAGACATGAATCTATTTTTTACTCCTATCCAACATGGTTATATTATAGTCAACACTGAAAAAAGTGTTAAGGTTTAGTATCCATCCAGCTACAGTTATCATCCTACAGGAATATTTACTTAATAATTAGGCACCACAAAACAGAAAGAAACAAAAGCACTTACCTCGACTTCATCTCCTTCACTAATTTCTTTTTTGATATCAGGTGGTGGTGGTAATCGAACTTCATTAAATGGAACCTGGCGTTCTGGCTGCCAACTGAAGGATTAAAACAAGAATTAATAATTCTAAATTATTTTAACCAACTGTTGTGGTGTGTATGTGAAACGTCTCCAATAGCCACGTTTGTGATTAAGGCTGATACTCCGTTCCCAGCTGCAGGACCCTTTGGTGGCGGAGTCTTACAGGAGGCAGACTTGGAGGTTTAATCTAGCCAGCTCACTCTTGTTGCAATTTACCAGCTGCTATGGCAAGACCTAATAGCCAAGCCCTGCTCTACCATGCTATGCTATAACATCTCCTTGAGAATATAAGCAGAAATAAAACCTGGTCAGGTGTTTTGTCCCAGCAACAAGGCGGCAACTGTTACACAGACCCTGATGTGGAAGCTATATGGTCTCTATTTAGTTCTATGTATTTTTAAAGTTAATCATCCAGAATTACCTAAAAAGAACAATGAAAAACTTTAGTTCTGTAATTTCCTAAATTAGTTTATAAACTTTATAAAAATTAACATTAACACTAAGCTGGGTGTGGTGGCACATACCTTTGATCCCAGCACTTGGGAGGCAGAGGTAGAAGAACTGCCGAGAGTTCAAAGCTACCCTGAGATTACAGAGTGAATTCCAGATCAACCTGAACTAGAGTGAAACCCTGGCTCCAAAAAAAAAAAACAAAAAACAAAACAAAAAACGAAAACACTAAGAGCTGAAGAGATGTCTCAGAGGTTCAGACTATTGCCTTGAAAGCCTAACAACCTGGGTTCTATTCCCAAGTAACCACATAAAGACATATGCACAAAGTAGCTCATGTGTCTGGAGTTCATTTGCAGTGGCTAGAGACCTTGGCATGTCCATTCTCTCTCCTTGTAAGTAAATAAACTTTTCTTAAAAGAAAAAAAGCCAGACATTGTAGCTCACACCTATAATCCCAGTACTCTATTAGAGGGATAACCATGAGTTTGAGGCCAGGCTGGGCTAGAGTAAATTCCTGAGATAAAAGACTTTGCCTGGGAAAGAAGAAGGAAAAAAAAGGGTAATATTTCCTTCCAAATTACTTAAGAATGGCACTTAGGGGCTGGAGAAATGGCTTAAAGGTTAAGGCGCTTGCCGGCAAAACCAAAGGACTCCAGTTCGACTCCCCAGGACCCACGTAAGCCAGATGCACAAGGTGGCACATGCATCTGGAGTTCGTTTGCAGTGGCTGGAGGCCCTGGCGTGCCTATTCATTCATTCATTCTCTCTCGCGTGCGCGCGCCGTGTCTCTCTCTCTCTCTCTCTCAAATAATATATTTTTAAAAATGGCAGAGGCGGGTGTGGTGGCGTATGCCTTTAATCCCGGCACTCAGGAGGCAGAGGTAGAAGGACTGCCATGAGTTCGAGGCCACCCTGAGACTTCAGTGATTTCCAGGTCAGCCTGCGCTAGATAGAGTGAGACCCTAGCTCGAAACCCCCCACCCCCAAATTGGCAGTTAGATTATTTTGCAAACAAAATAAGCTAGCTTTGGACTGGAGAGATGGCTTAGCAATTAAGGCACTTGCCTGCAAAGCCAAAGAACCCCAGTTCAATTCCGCCGGACCCACATAAGCCAGATGCACAAGGCGGCACATGCATCTGGAGTTCATTTGTACTAGTTGAAGACCCTGGCAAACTCATTTATTCTCTCTCTGTCTCACTGTGTCTGCCTCTTTCTCTCAAGTAATATACATAAATAAATACATATATAATTTTTTTAAAAAATAAGCTTCATGGTGACAACTAAGGTTCCAAACAATGTAACATTTTCACAGCTTGTACATAAAACATGGTGGGATCAACTTACAATAAAAACTAAGTTAACCTGGCCTGGAGAGATGGCTTAGTGGCTAAGGCACTTGCTTGCAAAGCTTAAGAACCCAGGTTTGATTTCCCAGAACCCACGTAAGCCAGAGGCACAGGTGGCACATGCATCTGGAGTTCATATGCAATGGCTGGAGGCCCTGGTACGCCTACTCATTCTCTCTCTCTCAATAAGTAAATAAATATCTGGAAAAGATTATACTCAGGCCCAGAAAGCCAAATGTCACATGTTCTCTCTCATATGTGGATCCTAGCTACAAATGATTGGACTTCTACGTAATTGGGAAGAAAACTCAGTAGGAGAAGCCAGTAAGATAGAAAGAAGATATAAAGAGAATACAAGGGGAGGGAGGAGGCACTTAATAGGATGGCATTGTATATACATATGTAGAAGAATAGATTACTGGGGGTGAAAAAGCCTAAGTGAGGTCAGGGGAAGACACTGAGTAAAGGAAAGGTGGAGGGAGGGCTAATCAAAATCTAAGACGATACAAATAAGTCATATGGAAACCTACTTTTTTGGGCAATGAAACACTCAGAAGCCATAGGTTGTTACTTAAAAATTTTCAGTGCCAGGGATGGGATACCTTCCATTGAGTTGTTGGCCAGAGAGGTCACTGATGCCCCTAAAACATTATAGGCCATTGCCAAGGCCCCTGGTTTCCCACCAGGAATAGATGATAAGACCTTATTGCTGAGGACTCCGCATACTTGGGCAGCAAGGTCAGACAAATCCTGCTGGAGCTGAGCTGAGAAACTCCTCCATGTGGACCAGCTAACAGAAAGCTAGAAAAAGCTGCACTGCATGCAGTTCAATAGGAGAGAGAAATCACCAGAGGAGATACTCAACAGTGGACCCTATAAGTCTTACACTCTCTGTCCACTGCAAATTTAAGCAAGCCTTAAATTTGGCTACCCAGGCCAAATGAGCCAATGGGCACAATAAGTAACATGTCTGTTATGGGGGAACCAATTGGACTGGAGGCCCACTCCAAGGGAGGGAATATAACCCCGATACTGAAAACCTACAACAGGGATAGTCATGAGTCCTAGGGATGTAACATTTGCTGGTGTCTAGCTAAATGTATAGACTATGCTCATCAAACTGCCCAGTAAGCACTTCTCTTAATGTTCATACCCAATATTAATGCTACTCTCACTTTTGGTTAGAGGAGCTTCTCTTTTCAGATGGCAATGACCTTGGGATGACTCAGAAGGCACCATGGTACTGAGAAGTGACAGAGGAGTGGGCAGCACTGAAGTATCTCTATCACACCTTCCAAGACTCAGGGTCCAATGCGGAAGAGATGGTGGAAAGAATTTAAGAGCCAAAGGAAGGGTAGGACTCCTTACAATGTGCTCCACCAGACACAAAATAGCCTGAATATCCATGACCTCGCAGTGCCTGACACTACCTGAACAAGACCATCACAATAGGACAAAAAGATGATGAAATCAAAATATAAGACTGATTGAGAGGAGAAACGGGTATGATGGAGAGTGGAATTTCAAAGGGGAAATTGGAGGGAGAGAAGGAATTACCATGGTTTATTGTCTACAATTACGGAAGTTGTCAATAAAAATAAAATTTAAAAAAAAAACTGAGTAAGCCGCCTCTGGTGTTGCACGCCTTTAATCCCAGCACTGGGGAGGCAGAGGTAGAAGAATCACTGTGAGTTCAAAGTCACCATAAGACTCCATAGTGAATTGCAGGTCACCCTGGGCTAGAGTAAAACCCTACCTTGAAAAGGAAAAAAAAAAACTAGAGTAACTTTAGCATACATATTCACAGAAGTACAAAAAATTAGCAGTTTGTGTTGGAGGGTATATGTCAAGATGTGTGTGTTTGTGATTAACATGCTGTCAGGGCCAAGTTCAATTCAACCCCCACAAACTTGTTTTGACTATCAGGACTAGAAAAAATTTCATCATCTCAATGTATCTATTCTACAACGAAAATATGTAATTTGAATCTAAAAGTCTTAATCTCTGTATTAGCAATATATTAAATAATTGAGTGCTGCTTACCTAACACTTCTTATTCTATTTTATATGCTGAGTTTACTGCCAAAAATTCTTCCAAGTTTTCACTGGTCACTTCATGCCTGGGAGGTACACCAAAATGTTCCTAAGACCAATACTAAATAAAGTACTTTTCTCAAGTCTGTTTATATGACAGCTGCTCAAAAACAGAAACCATCTCAACACTTTTTCCTACATGAAGCAGCTATGGGGTAAAAACCTCTTCAGGCAGTTCTAGAAGCAGCTCAAAAGGCATACAGAGTTCTTTTGACCATCAAGTAGTACTTTTGTAAGAGATCCTAACCAAGTCTAGCATATTGCCTTTCCCACTTTAATATTTAAAGAATTGGTAGGAGTTCTTTTTTAGAAGTGTGTTAATGTATGCAAGTGTGTGCAGTATAAGCAGGTCGCACATGCATATGTATGTGCTCTATGTGGAGATGAGATGGAAGTTGTCTATTTTTTTATCTCTCTTGTGACTTATTTCCTTGGCATGAGTCTCTCATTGCACCTCGAGCTGTTTTTCAGTTAGACTTGCTGACTAGCAAACCATGCAATTTTCCTGTTCCTTGTCCCACTCAGGGATGGGGCTATATTCATGGCCACTGACTACAGCAAATGCTCTAACCCCACTGAGGATCTCCACAGTTCCAGATAAAAATTCTTTTACCAAATCATACCCATGTATGTTTCAACAAAGTAGAGGGATAGGAAAAGTAAAAACTAAACTACGGGATGGAGAGATGGCTTAGTGATTAAGCGCTTGCCTGTGAAGCCTAAGGACCCCAGTTCGAGGCTCGATTCCCCAGGACGCACGTAAGCCAGATGCACAAGGTGACTTATACATATGGAGTTCATGTGCAGTGGCTGGAGGCCCTGGCGCGCCCATTCTCTCTCTCTCTCTCTCTCTCTCTCTCTCTCTCTCCACCTCTTTCTGTCAACTCTCAAATAAATAAAAGACAATAAATGAATAAAATAAAATAAATTATAGATACAAAGGCAAGTGAAGGGTTATCAACACTGGCCTTTAAGAACCCAAACCATGGTCAAGCACCCAAGCACACTCACTCAAAAGCATTACCAATTTTGAAAATTATGATGTCAATAAAAATAACTTACTTATTTTCAAAAACGACTGTTAGGGAATCTTCATGAACATCTTTGATAAATCCCTGCAAGAAATAAACAATACTATTAGAATCCTACCAATTTTAACATTAGTACTTAAGTCTCAAATACAGTAAGAGATACAAAAATAATATGAATAATGGCAGAACACAATGCAAGGCAAGGCAGAAATGGTGGCACACACCTGTTACCCCAGCATTCAGGTGACTAAGGGAGGATTGTCTAAGTACAGACCAAAGAGGGCTACAGAGCAAGACTAGGTCTCTAGCTCAGTTAGTAAAGCACTTGCCTCACATATATAAGGCCCTGGATTGGAGCCTCAGCACCACATAAAACCACACCTTTAATCCAAGCACCTGAGAAGTAGAGGCAGAAGAATCAGAAATTCAAAGACATTCATGACTACACAGGAAGTTCCAAGTCATCTGTGATATATGAAACTTTCAAGTATGAAAATCCACAGGTTTTGGGATTAGGAGATATCAGTTGGATTTTCATCTCTAACATCTGTGAATGTTAAATTTACTTAACCTCTCTGAATCTCATTTTTCACATATCAGCACCTACCTCAAAATCAGAAAAGTACACACACATCATAAACAACCTTAGATCTTAAGTATTAGCTGAATGAGATAGTATTGAGCATTGTGGCAAAGAATTCAGTAGCAGGATTGGAGAGATGGCTTAGCAGTTAAGATGCCTGCCTGCAAAGCCAAAGGACCCAGGTTTGATTCCCCAGTATACACATAAGCCAGATGCACGAGGTGGTGCATGCGTCTGGAGTTCGTTTGCAGTGGCTGGAGGCCCTGGCATGCGAATTCTCTCTCTCTCTCTCTCTCTCTCTCAAATAATAATAAATAAACCTTTAAAAAAAAGAATCCAGCAGCACTGTGACTAAAAGCTAAAGATCTGGAATCCCAAATCTATCACTTGCATATCATTCTGGGGGAAAAAACGATGTGTGTTTGTCTGCATGCATGCAAGCATGAGTGTGTGTGTGCACATGCCACAAACTCTTGCAATTGCAAACACCAAAGATGTGGCTACTTTCTGCATCCCGCCTTATGTGGGTGGTTAAGGATGTGAACAGGTGGGCAGGCTTTGCATGCAAGCATATTCTTGAGCACGGTTTTAACAGAGTTAATCAGGTCTCCCACCTCACAAAATTAAAAATTAAATGAAATAGTATTCAGCACAATACCTAGCAAAGTTAAAAATCAATTCTATTATAAATGTTTTAACTATCAAGCTATACTCAACTCTAGCAAAATGTATGTTATTTTGAATACCATCATCATCTTTTTTCTCCTCATTACCTTATCCCCCAAAATAATTGGCTATATAGCTAATACATTTACTCAAAAGCACTTTATGGAATGTAAGAAGGTTTTCAGTAAAAACCAACGGTCACTTTCCAGCCTCAAAATTAATTTTAAAAATGAATGTGTTTATCTTCATTTGATTAATAACACTGTAAGACAAGACCTTCAACCCCAGCATCTTGTGTGTGTGAGGAGGGGCAAACAGTTAGCTGGGAGCTAACCTGGGTTATATATACAGCCTCAGCTATTAGACCCTTAACAAAGACCTGACAATCAAGAAAGAACAAAGCATAATGAAATCCATTCTTTGTATAACATACACTATTAAGAACTTTATAGAAATTGAAAAAAAATCAGAGAACTTGAGTTTAACTTGTTTAAATCTTTACTCAACCTTGAGCAAGCAGTATATGACCCTTAAATAATTACAATATTAAAAGGCACTTTGTTTTACTGACAACCAGCACTGCCAACTGTCTCTAGACTCCATAACATAGTCTAGCTATATGAACACATATTCTTTCAGCACATAAATATCTGCCTTATTTTTTAATATTTTTATTTATTTGACAGAGAAAGAGGGAGAGAAAGAGAATAGGCACGCTAGGACCTCCAGCCACTGCAAACGAACTCCAGAAGCTTGTGGCCCCTTGTGCGTCTGGCTAACGTGGGTCCTAGGGAATTGAACTTGGGTCCTTTGGTTTTGCAGGCAAACACCTTAACCTCTAAGCCATTCCCTCTAGCCCCTGCCTCATTTTTAACCTTTGCATAAGACAGTTGGAATTTGAGGTAGAAGCTTAAGTGCCTTGAGGAAAGAATATGTTACACAAAAATATCTGTCCAACATGGACACACTTGATGGAGCTTTATCAACCTGATGGGAATAGTCACAGCAGGACTGATAGGTTAAGCAAAAAGAATCATGGTGTAAGTAAATCTCGGGAGTTGAAAGTACGATGTTACAGCTAAAAATCACAACAAATTATGGACTACTGCTGTGGAAAAATTACCTTAAAACTCTGCAAAGCAACAGACAAGATTCTTATAAATCATCCATACTCTTCACTTTAGAGAAAGTTAAGATGCAGCAATACACATCTATGAGCCCGAAATCTCACTGCCTAGGAGGTTATAAACACTAGTTTAAAATCTCCTTTTCTCCCTAAATCTCTTTTTATCATCATTTGACTAAGTCTGACAGCAATATTCATCAGAGGAAATGAGGCAATAATTATAGAACAAATCAAAATGCAGTTCACAATGAGAAAAGGCAGTTGTGTTCATAACATATAGATAGATCTAAGTTAAAAATAAACTTGCCTACAAAACCTAATGATGGGGTTCAATTCCCCAGTACCCAAGTAAAGCTAGATGCAGAAAGTGCCACATGCATCTGCAGTTCATTTGCAGAAGCTAGAGCGTGGCGTGCCCATTCTCATTCTCTCTCTGCTTACAAATAAACAAAAATATTTTTAAACTGTTAATATTTAAATATTGAGCAATACAGCAGAGGCCTTACTAGAGCTCCATGCTTTCCAAGTCTCTAGATCTTAGGAGGTGGAGTTCAAGGTCATTCTTGGCTACATAGGGAGTTCCAGAACAGCCAGATATATGAATTAGTCTTAAAAAGCAGAACAGAGATGGTTTAGCAGGATAAGCACTTGTGTGTGAAGCCTAAGGACCCTGGTTGGAGGTTCGTTTCCCCAGTACCCACATAAGCCAGATGTACAAGGTGGCCCATGCATCTGGAGTTTGTTTGCAGTGGCTGGAGGCCCTGGTACATCCATTCTTTCTCCCCCCCCCAAGTAAATAAATATAGACAATTAAAAAAAAAAAAGCAAAACAAAGAACAAAAGTATCTGTGGGGAGGCATGACTCCCTTGAAATCATTCCCACTAAGCCTTACACAGGGTAAAAAGGAAAACAGGAGAATGTGAAAGGGGAAAGAAACCCTTCAAGTCTGGTACAAGTCTTTTGGCCAGCTAAGAGTCAAGAATTCAAGCGCAATTAATATTTGCTAGGAAGAATGACTACAAAGAGAATATTCCTTTTATAAAGAGATATTTCAAATTAAAAATGATAAATAAGCAAAGACACATGGTTATGGCCTATACATGCATGACCTAGATGGCCTTCTACCTTTAACAACCCAGTGATAAACCTGCAATTTGCTAGGAATCTCACAATAAACTCCATTTACAGAAGACACATGTCTTAACTCCTGTGGCAACCTTGTAATGCATACTTTAATCATATCATTTGGCAAACCTATTCAAAGTACCCCTTCCACCTCCTTTACCAAAAAAAGAGGGAGAAATGAAGTTTCTTAACAACCTCCTGAGATTTGAGAGTGGCCGGAGTTGTACATATGACTACTGCTACAATGCCCTAGGCATGACTCTCAAAGCCCACACCCACACTTGGGTGAGTCTTATCATTTCCTTGAGCATGCCTCTATTAACATCTTTGCTTAACCTATGTTACAACCTCTTCCTTGTAACTCCAACTCTGCTTTATACTGGCTCATTATGAAATTTTTTTTCTGCCATAAAGTCAAGAATCCTGTCTTCACTTGAGTCTCTGAAAAGAACTGCTCTGGCAGCCTTGAATCCGGGCTCTAGTCACTCCATTGCTGCTGGCAAACCCATTACGAACATTATTATCCTAACCTACAGAAATTCCTTTGATTGCAAAATAATCAATTTCATCTATTACTTGGTTGTTTAAAAACTCAAAGCCAGGGCTGGAGAAATGACTTAGCGGTTAGTGTTTGCCTGAGAAGCCTAAGGAGCCCGGTTCAATTCCCCAGGGCCCAAGTCAGCCAGCCAGATGCACAAGGGTGCATGTGTTTGGATGGAGTTCATTTGCAGCAGCTAGAGGCCCTGGCATACCCATTCATTCTCTCTCTCTGTCTGCCCCCCTTTCTCTCTCTCTAATAAATAAATACAATATTTAAAAAAAAAACTCAAAGCCTTCCTCTTATGCAGTATCTTACAAAACTAGAATTTATTGTACTCCTTACAAAGGGAATTTTCCAGACGTGGTGGCGCATGCCTTTAATCCCAGCACTTGGGAGGCAGAGGCAAGAAGGATGGATCCCCATGTGTTCGAGGCCACCCTGAGACTACACAGTGAATTGCCATGTCAGCCTGGGCTAGAGTGAAACCATACCGCAAAAAAAGGGGGGGGGGTGGAATAGAAACTCAAAAACCTTAATGCTCAACTGCCAACCAACTGTATGTAATCAGGGAACTAAACAGCTTGAATCTGCAAAGTGGAGGAGCTAAGATCAAAAATGTTAAGATTGAAGGCTGGAGAGATAGCACAGTAGTTAAGGTGCTAGCCTACAATGCCTAACCACTCTGGTTCAATTTCCCAATACCATGTAAAGCCAGATGTACAAGTGGTGCAAGCATCTGAGTTCATTTTCAGTGCCTAAAAACCCTGGCACACCCAATTCTCATATATTCATATTCATTCATATTCCCTCTCTCCTTGCAAATGAGTATTTTTTTAAGAAATCTAAAATTTGGGTTGGGGTGTTGGCTTAGCGACTAAAGCACTTCTTACAAAACAAAAGAACCCAAGTTCTATTCCCCAGGACCCACATAAACCAGATGTACATGGTGACGCATGTGTCCAGAGTTTGTTTGTGCACCCAATCTTTCTCTCTCTCTCTCTCAAAAAAAAATAAATAAAAATAAAATATTTTTAAAAAGAAATCTAAAATTTAAACTCTAAAACTTTAACTCTTAAATTTTAAAGTTCATGTTAGGTAAGTTTACAGAGAAACTACTAACAGCAGAAGAACAGCCTAATCAACTTAAATTCAACCTATCAAAAATCTTATGGAAAAGCAAGGTACTTGTCATGTCAGTCATCTAGCCTCTAGATCACATTTATTCTCTTAAGCATATAAGCAAAAGAAACAGACGCACAATATTATTTCCTTCAAAACTGACAAAATATTCTTATAGCTTGAATCACTCTAGTTTTAATTCTATCTTTTCTATTACAGACAGAGCAGGTTGGAGAGGGGAAAGAGTTGGTGTACCAGCGCCTCCAACCACAGCAATGAAACTCCAGATGTGTGCACCACCTTGTGCATCTGGCTTATGTGGGACCTGAAATCACACATGGGTCCTTAGGCTTCACAGGCAAGCACCTTAACTGCTAAGCAACCTCTTCAACCCTAATTGTCTGTTTAACAGTTCCCATTACCATGAGAGTGTTGGAATTGAAGATGCATGCACCACTTTGCACCCTGCTTTCCATGGGTGCTGGGGAATTGAACCCAGGCCAGCAAGCTTTACAAGTAAGTGCCTTTAACTGCTGAGCCATCTCCCATCCCTGGATTGAGGCATTGCTCTCAAGCACTAAAAGGTATGCCAGGAAAAAATTTTCCTGTAGCTTCTACATTTACTAATTGAAAAGATTCATAATAAAAATTGTTTCTGTACTGTCTACATAGTTATCAGGTATTTAAGTCTTCATCAAGACAAGGAAAAATGAACTTCATTTGGTTTTACTAAGTATGTAACAGGAAAATGAGAGGGAACTCAGAGAAAGTTAGACTCCAAAACAAGTGAATCACAACTGTCCCTTTTCAAAACCTCTTTGTGGGCTGGAGAGATGGATTAGCAGTTAAGCACTTGCCTGTGAAGCCTAAAGACCCCGGTTTGAGACTCGATTCCCCAGGACCCAAGTGAGCCAGATGTACAAGGTGGCGCTTGCATCTGGAGTTCCTTTGCAATGGCTGGAGGCCCTGGTATGCTCCCCACACCTGTCACTCTCAAATAAATAAATAAAAATAAACTAAAAAAAAATTCTAAGTGTCCCCACAGCAGCCAAACAACTTTCTGAAACAATCTTTAGGAGGTTCTACCAATCCAGAGTAAGACTGAGCCCTCCGGAATGCCAGATGCCATCCTCTCATCCCAATCCTGTAAATTAAGGAGATGCACACCAGGAGCACAAGTGCCTAATTCCTATACATATAATTCCTATAGATTCCAAACAACTGGGCTATTATTTAACATTTGTGCTGGGACAAATGTCTTGCGTATGGTCACAATTGTACATTAAGTCAAAGGATTATTAACTATAACACACAAAATGGGTGTTAAAAATTGACAAATAAAGGACATCCCAAGCCCCCCCCCCAAAAAAAGGAGAAAAAGCAATTTGTAGAAGAGCAAACCTAAAGGGCTAACAAACATTTTTCTTACTGAGATATAAAGAGAGCTGTCATTTACTGATGAAAACAGGAATTAAGCTTTTTTTTGGGTAATCTGTTAACAGTGGCTCTTTGGGGTTTGTTTGGTTTTTCTTTTTAAACCATTTGAGTTTCTTTATACAAAACTATCCTTTCTTTGAAATCTAACAGAAATACAGATATACAGAGTAACATATACCCAATCACATATACATAAAAAAGGAAATACTGAAAAATGGTTATTTTGATGCCAACTATCATAAATTACTCCATATGAAAACCATCAAGATGCATACAATTCTATTTTTTACAGAACACTGAAAAATCATGATTTCTTTCTGAATACCTACAATACAATGCTATGAACAGTAAGAGTGAAACCTGGAAGTAGGTATGCTCAACACTGAAAGGTTTTCTGAAATGGAGGGAATTGTGATGAAGAGGAGCCAAGGGGGGCAGGAAAGACAAAGAAAAACTTCAAAAGGAACCAAGCTTGTGTTTTATAATATATGAGTAAAATTACATATGTAAAAACTGTGTATGTATACATTAACACATGTTTAGGTATAATTTTTAAAATGTGTATTGCCAGACATGGTGGTATACACCTGCAATCCCAGCACTTTGACAGGCTAAAGAAAGAGGCTTATGACATGAAAGTCACCCTGGTCTACCTACTGAGACCCTGTATCAAACAAAAAAAAAAGGGGGGGGGCTAAAGAGATGGCTCAGCAGTTAAAGTGCTTGCTTACAAAGCCTGCCAGCCTGGGTTTGATTCGTCGGCACTCACATAAAGCCAGATACAGAGTGTCGCATGCAATTGGAGTTCATTTGCAATGGCAGGAGACCCTGGCATGCCCATTTTCTCTCTCTCCTTGCAAATAAATACAATTTTTTTTTTTTTATTTCCTGGCTGGAGAGATGGCTTAGTGGTTGAGGCACTTGCCTGCAAAGCCTGAGAACCCAGGTTCGATACCCAAGTACCAACATAAGCTAAACACACAAGGTGGCACATGTGTCTGGAGTTGCAGTGGCTGTAGGCCCTGGTGTGCCCATATTCATTCATTCATTCTCTCTTAAATATTTTTTTAAAACTTTCTTATCCAGACACAGTAGTCTGTAGTGCCAGCTACTGTGGATGCTAAGGCACTTCCAGAGTATCACGTGCATCCAGTTCAAGCCTAGCTGAGCAACACAGCAAACCTTGATGCTAAAATGAAATCTTAACTTTGAACAATCTATTTTCAGAAGACCCACATAACTAAATCTACAAAGTGAAAGTACTTTCAAATCAATGGGCATATGTTCTACAAATACAACTCTGTAAACTTAGTTACTACAAAATTATTATATGAAACAAATTCTAGTTAGAAAAACCACAAAAGCAAGCCTTCACAGGCTGGATATGTGCTTTCTATGAGGTCTTGTTTTGTATTCTAGCACTGAAAAAAAAATTTTTTTTAAACCAGGAGGTGGACAGCACAAACTGTCCTTCACCCTTCCTCACATGTTAGTACTGAGCACTTAACTGTTCTTACAAAAAAGCACAGGACAAGACTACTGCTTGCAATCTAGCAATGGTCTTAACTTTGTAAGCTCAGAACAGTTCTTTAAATGGAATTAATGCTTCTAAAGTTCCACCCAAAACAATCCTAACTTTCCTGTTGCAAAGGGCTTTAGTTCCATACAGTCATTCCTTCCCTAAGTATTCGACAGTTTTGTGGTAATATCTGAACTTGATCAGATCTATACATAACCAGTAAAAAGAAATTGAACTATTCAATTTGAACCAAATCAGAAAGGATATTTTTGTATGTAGTTACTAAAATGACATTGTGTTCAGAAGCCAAGACTAATTTTTTATTCACTTACGAAAGAGAATGAGAGAGAGATAAAGGAGAGAGAAGGGAGGGAAGAATGAGCAGGCCAGGGACTCTAGCCACTGCAAACCAATTCCAGATGCATGTGCCATCATGTGTATCTGGCTTACATGGGTTCTAGGGAATTGAACCTGGGTTCTTAGGCTTCGCAGGCAAGGGCCTTAACAGATAGGCCATCTCTCTAGCCCAAGACTAATTTTTGATTCATTCAAATATATGTTTGAAGGCTACAGTGTACTAAATAAACAATATCAAGTCACTAACAAAAACTTACGAGTTATTGGTCAGGGGGCTACAAAAGACCTAAAACAATATAGGCTATTGCCATTGCTCTGGTTACCCACCACAATTACCAATTAAATGATGTGAAGTCCCTCTTGCTTAGGATACATTTCGAAAACTAACCTAGAACTAAGCTGGAAGCTTCCTCCCTGCCAGCCAGCTTTCTTCTTCTGTACCAGAAGGTACTAGGCAAGCAGCTGGAGGAGAAAATCCATCAACAAGGTCCACCAGCTGTGGACCCTGTGTATTCTCCAACCAACCTGGCAGGCAAGATTCTTACTACAATGGGCAGGGGTTAATGCAGTGATACATAGATGGCAAAAGTGACTATTACACGTTATATGCTGAGCTTTAAACAGGACATCCGAACCACTCCCCCTCTCCCCAAGGCTCAGGGAACCTGGTGGAAGAAGGGGCAGAAAGAATGTATGAGTAGAAGGATGAGAAAGGCTGCAAAATGCTGTCAGGTAGATATGACATGACCATTACACTCATGAATTCACAGCAGCTGTGATTTTCAACATGAGATTGAACCTAACAATACTTCGCCACTGATGGAGTAAGGATACATGAATCCCAGACCTACCAGGCTAACTTAATGGCAGCTAGCAGTTGCTGGTAGAGGGGGAGTCAGGTTCCTCAGTGGTGTAGCCAATGTAAGTTGCCCATTCCACAGTAAGTACCCTTCCACCCATGATCATGAAAAACAACCCTAAGCTACCTCAATGGGTTAAAACTGAAGGGGGTCATGCTAAGAAAGGGATTAGTGGGCAAGAAGGGTGTTGATGGGAGGCGAGGACACAAGTGTAATTGGGAGAAATAAAATCAAAATACATTATATAATGTATAAAAATTTCCAAAATGGAAAAAGGAAATTTTAAGAAAGTTATGAAAATATTATTTCTGGTTAATTAGCTGAAAAGATGAGGCTCTCGATCCTTAAGAAATTATGGAAAGGACACACTGACATATTGCTTTGTCAACTACTACTACAAATTTTGCCCCCAACTACCAAGGAGATCTCCCTATAATAACCCTCCCAAAACATGTGGGGAAAAAAATACTGACGGTAGGCAGGCATGCTGGCACACACCTTTAATCCCAGCACTCAGGAGGCAGAGGTAGGAAGATCGCTGTGAGTTCCAGCCAGCCTGAGACTACAAAGAGAATTCCAGGTCAGCCTGGGCTAGAGGGAGATCCTACCTCAAAATAATAATAATAATACTATCAAAATAATAATACTACTACTCAGGGTAGACCAGGGGCAACAGGGTAAAACTATTATGACAAATACTGTTTAGAAGAATAAACAAAAGGACAGAAATTTGCTATCAAGCAAATTGAAATTTGATGGTAGTTTAATTTTACCATGGCTTTCAATCGAATAGAAGGACAAATGATACATGGCTAGGTCCTGCCTCAGATGAACAGGGCTAGAGACCCGAGTTGGTAAAGTGCTTGCTTTGCAACCATGAGGACCTGAGTTCAAGTCCCAAACCCATCTGTGGTTTATACCAGTGCTAGAGAGGTGCAGACAGAGGATCCTTTACACTTGCTAGTCAAGCCTACAGTTGAGTTCATGGCAGTGAGAGACCCTATTTCAAAAATATAAACAGCATCCAACAAACAACCAAAGGTAACCTCTAACCTCCACAAGTACACATACACAAGTATGTGCACACACCCCCAAACAAAATACTGTGATTAACATCAGCTTGGAGAAGATCCCAGCCTCCTCCTTCCAAGTAAAGGCAGAATGAATAAAATAAAGCACTTGACTGCAAGTCTGAGTACCTAAAGTTCAGATTCCTAAACCCCACATAAAAAACACTGGAAACTGTGGCAGGTTTCTGTAATTCCACTGTGCCTACAGTGAGGAAGGAGCGTGAGACAGCATTTCCAAGAAGCTCACAAATGAAGACAGACTGCATCAAACAAGGCTATCCTGACCTTACACACTTGCCATGGCATGCAGGCACAAGGATACAATTGCACTTATGTGCATATACACATACATATACACACACTTCAAATAAAAAAAAAATTTTAATTGCTGACCATACCTTTAGGTAAGTCCTTGACATTTATTGATATATATATTAAGTATGTACAACTAAAACTCATCTTTAGTATGACTAACACGATGTATTTTAAATTTAACAAAGTGCACAATTATTAAGACAGCCACTCTCTCCTCAATTACTAAATTTTATGGGGAGGTGTAGGGATCAGAGTTGAATCAGGGTCTCATTAATCCAAGCTGAACTGAAACTTCTGATCCTTCTGCCTTTGCCTTCGAAGTGCTGGAATTTTAGATAGGCATTACCACGCCTGGCTTTCAGCTAAGATTTTGTACTCACTCTAAGTCACAACTTAGAACATAACTCCACCACTTTACTTGTATAATTAATCGTTACTGATAAATACCAACATCATAACTTAGTTATTAATTTCAATTTTCATTTAAAATTAAGCTAAAAAGAATAAGGAAATCAATTGTGGATATATTATAGCACTGAGATTTATTTCACTGTCAATTATATTGAAAGCAAGAAATCAAGAGCTCTAAGCTAAATTAATTCCATCTGCTATAAAGGGCCTGAAATCTCACTCATGTATCTTAAAGATGACACTTGGCACACACAGAAAGTTTTGCTACAGAAGCCAGAAACTGAGTGATTAACTCTTATTAACTTCCACTTAAACTGTTATTTTAGGAACAGGGATCCTGCTCAGAGGTAGAGCATATTAACATATAAAAGGTCTCAGGTGCAATCACCAAAAAAAAATTCTTATTTCACCCAAGATGACACAATTCAATGGTATTAAAAAAAAAAAAAATTAGTACCACAGAGCTGGGCAGACACTTGCTGTCGCAGCTACTCCAGAGAAGTTAAGAGGATCACATGAACCAAAGGATTCCTTCCAGACCAGCTTGGACCAACCCTATCTCAAAAAAGAAAGAAGTTTAACATACTTATCAGTTCAAAAGCACTTTACTGATGAAAATAGACATAAGGTTTATTTTTGGACAATGGAATATATTCTAAAATAATATTGTGGCTGATACACAATTGTAAATACACTAAAAAATATTCAAATGTACAGTTGAATCTTATAGAATATACATTTTCATCTCTCTGGCTAAGGTAAGTGTAGAATACCTCAATAAGCTTTTGGAAAAGGCACTTTAAATATCCAACTATAAATTCAAAGATGCTGCTTAAGATAGGAAAGATACAAAAGCAGGTATTTGATATCAAATTAATACCTTGCAACCAAGAATGTTAACACCTCCCCAGCCTTTATAATCCCTATAAATTTAGAGCTACAGACATACCTGAATATAGATCCACTATAGAGCAACAAGCAGAACAGTATGTTAAGCATGCTAACTTTATGTAAGATCTTCAAATCCTCATCCTTCCTCATCCTTCAAATCCTTGGTTCTAATTTCTGAAATGAAGTTCTAGTCCATTTTAATAAAAGCACTGCCTCACAGCATACTTGACCACAATACTCAAAGCATGATGGTAACTGTGAAACTTTAATGATAGTTCACACGGCCACAAGTATGTGTTCCTGTATTTCTGGGGAAGTGGAGGCTAAAAGAGTAGGCACATTCAGAATTACTAATACACTGAAAACCATTAGAAAGAGAAAAAAAACATCAAAACAAAAAATGTGAACAGCTCTTGACTCAAGACAACTTTGAATTCCCTTAATGACACTGTATTATTTTCTAAATTAGAAAAAATTAAGCTATTCCTATGCTAAATGTAAGAAGACAGACCCAAAACACTACAGTATACTGCACAGCTCTATACATATGAAATTCTAGGTGAAGCAACTATAAAAACAGAAGACACCCTAAGAGCTTGAGCTGCAGAGGCTACAGGGAAATTTGGAAGTGGAAGACATTCTATCCCTTCATCATGGTGATGGTGGTACATAAATGACAGCATTTATTAAAACTTATTATTATAAACTTTGTTTAAGTCAGGCATGGTCGCACACCTTTAGTCCCAGCACTGCAGGGGCTAAGGAAGGAAGATTGCTGTTGAGTTCCAGGCCAGCCTGGGGCTACAATGAGTTCTAGGCCAATCTGGGCTAAAGACCCTACCTTGAAAAAAGGAAAAAAAAAAATTTTAAATACTAAGTTTATCTTTTTTAAAAAATCTACTTTACTACAGGTAAATTAACCGCAACTTAAAAATTAAAGTAGCTTAAGGCAGTTGTAGTGGTGCATGCTCGGGAGGCAATGGTAGGAGGATCGCTGTGAGTTGGAGGCCATCCTGAGACTCCATAGTGCATTCCAGGTCAGCCTGGGCTAGAGTGAAACCCTACCTTGAAAAACAAAACAAAAAAACTTAAGTAGCTTAGAATAATAAATTGCTTATGGGTTAAGACAATTTTTTTCAGCCAGGTATGGTAGCACATACTTGTAATCTCGGCCATTAGGGAGACTGAGGCAAGAAGGCAAGTTCAAGGCCAGCATGGTTAACCTAGAAGAATCCTGTCTCAAAAATAGTAACAAGGGCTGGGAATTTAACTTAATAGAGCATCTACCTAGCATGTGTGAAGTCCTGGGTGCAATCCTCAATCATATAAACAAGCAAAACCACCAGCACTCAAGAGGCAGAGAGGTAGGAGGACAGCTATGGGTTTGGGGCCAGCCTGAGACTTACAAAGGAAATTCCAGGTCAGCCTGGGCTAGAGTGAGACTTTACCTTAAAAAAAAAAAAAAAAAAACTGGGATGGAGAGACGGCTTAGCCTGCAAAGTCAACGGACCTTGGTTCGATTCCCCAAGACCCACATAAGCCAGATGCACAAGGTAATGCATGAGTCCGGAATTCTTTTGCAGTGGCTGGAGGCCCTGGAGCACCCTTTCTATCTCTTTCTGCTTCTTTCTCTCTCTCAAATAGATAATTAAAAATAAAAATTTTTTTAAAAAACCTGAAAAAAATATTAAGGATCGCCACTTCAAATCCCATTGATTTTCCAGGAACGAAATATATTTAAAGGTCTACTGATAGAGAACAAAGGTGAGCTGATGTACATATCTAGAATTCCCATATTTATACTTTCCTAAATCACCTTTCCACTTTACCATTCTCATGTTCTAGGGTCCTGAATACTAATTCTAGCACGAAGTGCACATATTACAAGTGGTTAGCAGGACGACAAAATTCCAAACTTTCAGTATTAAAAAAACATGCGGCTAAATGGTTTTCCCAACCCCTCACTTCACTACTAAGCAGAGTGAGCAATGCAGTACCACCTAAAAAGAACAAAATAGTGTATGTGTAAAGCACAAAGAGATCAGTAGACCTGGGACCTGTGGCACAGATCTGTAATCCCAACTACTCAGCACAAGGTGGATTCCAAGTTCAGGGTGGCATGGGCCACAGAGTGAGCAAGGCCAGCCTTGGGCAACTTTGTGAGATCTCAAAAATAAAATGAGGAACAGGGCACACCTTTAATCCCAGTACTCAGGGGGCAGAGTTAGGAAATCACCTTAAGTTCGAGGTCACCCTGAGAAAACATAGTGAATTCCAGGTCAGCCTGAGCTACATGAGACCCTACCTCCTCCCCAACAGACTGATTTGAAAATGATGCATTCATGAGCCCAGGGTGAATATCCATAATCCCATTGAGGAGGACCCTCGGTGGAAGGAGGGTCAGGTGACAGGAAATATAAAGAGTATAACGTGATGGGAATTTGCAATAGGTTTATATATTAAAATTCCCATTTTTTTTAAAAGAAAAGTATACAGGGGCTGGAGAAATGGCCCAGTTGTTAAGGTGCTTGCCTGCAAGGCCTAAGGACCCAGGTTCCATTCCCCAGTACCCACATAAAGTCAGATGCACAAGGTGGCACATGCACTTGGAGTTCATTTGCAGTGGCTAGAGATCCTGGTCTGCCCATTATGTGTGTGTGTGTGTATTAAATGTTTTACATATTTGAGACACACACACATACACACGCACAGTTGGAGATGGATGGCATATGGGATTAAGGTGATTGCCTGTAAAGCCAAAGAACCCAGGTTCGATTCCCCAGTACCCACAAAAGATGGACATGGTGGTGCATGCGTCTGTTTTTCACTTGCAATGGCTAGAGGCCCTGGCACGTCCATTCTCTCATCTCTCTCTCATTAAAATAATATTTTTTAATAACTATACAGCCAAATAGTGAGAACTGAAACTTTTCCATGGGCGAGTTATGATGCGTAAAAAATGCACCTTACCTAGAGGGAAAAAGTGTTAGTTCAGTCCGGTCCTGGTGCCCGGCTGGCCCTATCACCTGCACTCTCGCAGGGAAGGTAACCACCACTAGGTTTGACTAAGAACAAAAGTCAACGAAGTATGTGCTCAGGTTTCACTTGGGTCATTTGTGTGACATCAAGTTTTAAACCTAGAACGCTGATGAAATCAGTTACACAGTAACGGGGTCGTAACAAAGGTTCCAACAGGCTGTTTGTACTTGAGGCTGACCACCTGAGGAAGCTTAAACAATTGTCAAACGCTCAGGGTGTTGGGGAGGGGGGAAATCCTGTCCCATTATGCCTTCTAGGATGCCCCCACCATGCTCCCCCTCCCGCCCCAACCCCGTAACAAACCAAAGCCAGAGCTCAATCAGCAAACTTCAAAGCGGGGGTGGAGGGGGGGGGGGGAAACAACAACAACGCTGAAAATTCGGGAAACGGTGGCCGTCCATTGAGAACCCCACCAGGAAGAGACAAGGTGAAGCGAAAGCCTGCGCGAAGTTGGCGAGCGCGCGCGCGCGCACGGGGCTCGCGGCGCCGGGAGGCGGGAGGCGGGAGGCGGGCCTCCGTAAAAATAGCCGAGACCCTCCGGGCCGTCCGCGACGCCGGCTCCGAGCCGGTGACTGACAGGCGGCAGCTGGGCCAGGCTTTTTGTACTCGCCTGCTAACGTCCCAGCACACTTCTGGGCAAGACAACCGGGAGGAGGAGGGAACCACCACAGAGTGACCAAAAAATAATAGTGAAAGAATTAAAAAAAAAAAAAAATCAAACAAACGGGTGAGCAGCTGGGTTTTCAGTTTCCACAACCACCCCCCTCACCAAAATTCCTTCAGTCGGGCAAAAAAAAAAAAAAAAAGAATCCTTCCTCCCGTTTCTCCGCCTCGAGTCCACAGTGATGCGTCTCCTCCTCACAGGAAGCAAATAAACAAACAAAAAAAAAGAACCCTCGCGGAAACAAAAAGAAGCCCGTCTCCTTCCCCGGCACGCAGGGAGGCCCCCCGCGCCCCGCCCGGCCCTCACTCTCCCCCGACTCTCGCCCTTGTCTTTTCCCCCCCGGGGAGAGACGGGCCGAGGCGCCGCCCCGCTCCCCAGGCCGCGGACGGCCGCTCGCCGGGCCCAGTTTCCTTCTCCGGGCGGCCGCTGCGGGCCCCGAAGCCGAGGGCGCACGGCCGAGCAGCGCGGCCCCGACTGCCGCCTGCCTGTCCGGGCCGCTCGGGCCCAAGGCCGCCCGCCGGGCCTTCCTGCCGACTCGCAGCTCCGCCGCGGGCCTCGCCGGCTCGCGCGCCCCGTGGCCGCCGAGCACAGGGCGAGGAGGGCCGGCGCCCGCCGCCTTGTTTCCAAACATAACGGAGCCCGGGCCCGCGAGACCGTTAAACCGCGCCGCCGAGGGTGTGGAGGGGGGAGGGAGGAGGAGGAAGACGCCGGAGGAGCCTCCCCCCCCACCCCACACACACACACACACATTGATAGTCTTCGGGGCTCCCCGGCCCGGCCGCTACGTCCACGCCAACCCCCCCCCCTACGCACACACACCCCTGTCGGACACCGCGGCGTCCCTCCCGCTTCAAGAAACCCATCCCGACACCCCGACTCCCCACAAAGCCGACCCGAGGGCCCGTACCTTGTAGAAAGCCCCGTTGGAGCCGCGAACCTCCACCGTCAGCTCCGCCATGTTGGAACCGCAAAGGCCGCCGGGAAGAGGTTCTAGAAACTTTCCAACCCGAGGGGAGGAGGGGGGAGGGGCGAGCGGCGTCGGGGGGAGGGGCGCGCTCGAAGCCGCCCCGCAACCCCAGGCTCCCGTCTCCGCCGCAGGACGGGTTGCGGGGGGAGGGGCGGGGGGCAAATGCCTGGACGCGATCGGGGTGCACCCGTTCCCCCCCCCACCCTCCGCTACCCCACGCCGCGCCACCGCCACACCCGCCCACGCGGCCGGCCTCGCGCACAATCGCCGTCCCGCCGACCCGCCCGCCGCCGACGCGGGGCCTCGCGACCGCAGCGCGACCCGGGCGCCGCCTCCGAAGCCGGCGCGCTGCTGCGTGCGGGGCGGGCGGGGGGGAAAGGGGGGGCTCGAGACCCCCGAGCCCGCGCGCCCCGCCACCTGTGGCCGCTTTAGCCCAACAACCTGCAGCCCGCCTGGGCTTAATGGGCCCCGTTGCAAGGAGTCGCGGAAACTTTAAGGGTTTTTTTCTTAGTTTTTTTTTTTTTCTTTCTTCCCCACCACCACCACGGTTAACTGTAGCCTTGGCTAGCCCAGAACTCCCGATGTATACGAGGCTGGGCCTAAACTCGTGACATCAGCCTGCCTCTGACTCCTGACTGCAAGAATTATGTGTTGTGTTTTGTTTTGTTTTGTTTTGTTTTGTTTTTTAAGAAATTTGATAGATGGGTTGGGTTGGGTTTTAGGGGATGGATTTTTTTTTTTTTTTAATTTTCATCTTTTGGTTTTTCGAGGTAGTGCCTCACTCTTGCTCAAACTGACCTGGACTTCACTACATAGTCCCAGGATGGACTTGAACTCACACCTCTGCCTCCGAGGATTGCTGGGATTAAAGATGTCTGCTATGCCAGGCTTTTTTTGGTTTTTGACACAGGGTTCTTACTAGCCCAGGCTGTCACTCACATCCCCTTGACTCCCAAGTGCTAAGACTATTTTAAATTTTAGAGATGGATTTGTTTTGAGAGAGGGTCTCCTTTGGCCCCAAACTCAAAGATTCTCCTGCTTCAGCCTCACAAGTACTAGGATTAAAAGGTGCCACACCAAAGCCAGGTGTCTCATACCTGTAATCCCTGCACTCTGGGAGGCAGGGTGAGGCAGGTCGAGGTGAATTTAAGGCCACCCTGAGACTACAGAGTGAATTGCAGGTCAGTCTGGGCTAGAGCGAGACCCTACCTCGGGAAAAAAAACAAGGCAGCACACCAAAACAGGCCTTTCATTTTATTTATTCATGAGTGATTTTTTTATTTATTTGCATACATGTGTGTATGGGCGTGCCAGATCCTCTTGCCACTGCAAACAAATGCCAGAACTTGTACCACTTTTATGTCTGGCTTTTATGAGTGGCTTGAGAATTGAACTCTGGCCAACAGGCTTTGCAAGCAGGCACTTTTAACCTCTGATCCATGCCAGCCCCGTGCATGAGCTTTTTAGTTTTATTTATTTATGAGTTTTTGTGGAAGGAGCATGCCAGGGTGTCTTGCCTTTGCAAATGAATGCCACTTTGTGTCCGGCTTTATGTGGGTGCCGAGGATTCAAACGTAGGTGAAGGCTTTGTGAGCAAGTACAGTTCATGGCTAAGGCACCTTTCTGACTCTCCCGTCTTTTTATTTTATTTATTTATTGTGGGTTTCTTTTTTTTTTTTTTTTTTGAGGTAGAGTCTCACTCTAGCCCAGGCTGACCTGTAGTCTCGGGGTGTCCTTGAACTCACAGCAATCCTCCTACCTCTTGCCTCCCAAGTGCTTTTTTTTTTTTGAAATAAGAACAGGAGAGGATTTTTTCCCTAGTGTACAACACACAGGAAGGTTTCACAAGTAGGGTCGTAGAAACATCTTGTATGGCTTCACTGGAACATCCCCTAGCTCTGGAAGCGTTATGGCACGCATACTCTGAAAGTTTGCTGTAATAATTTAATACCAAAATTTCTTCCCAAAGCAAGGCTTTTGGAAATAATACTAGAAGGGTTCCTTTATGTATATTTTCTTATTTGTATTACCATTTCCCCCCAAATTTTCTTTTGTTTTTGTTTTAGATCTCATTATGTACCACCATCCTCCTTCCTCTGTCCCTCTTTCCCTCCCCACACACACACCCAGGCTGAGATTGCAGGCATGTGTCACTCTGCCTGGCTACTCACAGAGCATGGTTTTTTGTTTTGAGATAGATTGTCACTGTGTAGCCCAGGCTGGCCTCCAACTCACCATTCTCTTATCTAATTCTGTAGAGGGCTGGGATTGTAAGGTGTGAGCCATGGACACCCAGTTTCTCGTCTGCTTTGTGTAATTAAGGTTTCTTTACATACAATTCATCCATTTTAAAATATGTAGTAAACAACAATCACCATAAATTTATAACATTTTATCACTCAGCGAAGAAGCCCATACCTGTTGGCAGCCAGTCCCCATTTTCCCTTGACCCCCCCAGACTGTCTGCATAGATTTGCCTAGTCTAGGTGTCTCATATGATGTGCACCTTCGTGCCTGGCTCTTGTCACTTACCCTGATGCAATCAAGGTTCATCCATGCTGTGACAGGTGCCCTTCTTTTTGTCAAATGTATTACCATTGCACAGACATACCACTTTATTTTACTGTTGCTATGGTTTTTGAGGATATTGGGGGGGGGGTGCTGAGAATAGAACCCAGGGCTTCACACATCCTAAGCCTAGGATCATTTGACTGACCCATTATCCAGTTATCAAGTTGAAAGCCAGGTGGCTCCCTGGTGTCTCAAAACCCCCACACTGGCAGGTGGAGGCAGGAGGATCCAGTTCAGGGCACCTCTGGATTACATGACACCCTATCTCAAAATAATAAATAAATACAATAATGGATTCTGCATTGTCGGAAACTCTTCAGGCCTTGCAAACTGAAAACATTTGCATTTGGGCCTCAGCCAACATTTGACTATCCTAGGTAGATTATATCCTTTCCATTAAGTGAGCTTGAATAACATTCAGTGACTCATCTAAGACCACACAAATTTTAAGTGACCGATTAGTTCTACATGTTCAGTTTCTAACACTCATGTAATAACTCTGCATCCCCCTGTATTTATTGTTCAGAATAACACATGACACAAATTTACATGTAGGTTTTTTGTTTATAAGTTTGGGTGTGTGTGTGTGTTTTGAGACAGGGTCTAAGTTGCCCAAGCTGGCCTCAGACTCAAACATGCAATCCGCTTTTCTCAGCCTCCCAAGTAGGTTGGTCACAGATATATGCCCCACACCAGTGATGAATGTTTTCATCATCTTAAAAAGATGTTTAGGGCTGGAGAAGATGGCTTAGCGGTTAAGGTGTTTGTCTACAAAGCCAAAGGACCCCCGTTCAATTCCCCAGGACCCACATAAGCCAGATGCACAAGGAGGCACATGCGTCTGGAGTTCGTTTGCAGTAGCTGGATACCCTGGCGTGCCCATTCTCTCTCTCACTCTCTACCTCTTTCTCTCTGTCAAATAAATAATATATATATATGATGTTATGTTTAGTATTAAAAGAAAAAAACATAAAGCATTATGCACATTTAAAAGGATGTGTGTATAGTCTAGAATTAATAAACTGTCAATGCAAAACACAGCTCTCGCCTCAGAGGAAATGCGACAGTTTATTCTGGAGCCAAATGTGAGTGACCATGGGCTCAGGAACCCAGATTAAGGTTAACCCACATTCCATGTTTCAATGTGTTGACAATTTCATGACGTTTTTATGGCTATAGAACAAATGAAGGTCATAAAGCAAGGCACTTTTCAAGTGTATTGGTGGAAGCATCAGGTACGCAGGTTACGGCAAGGCAGGGAAGCCTCTGCTGTTGGACTCAGATGTTATCTGATGACATTCTCAGCCTTTGGGTTGGTGGAAGCTGCTGGTCTCTTAGCACGGTGTAAAATGGTTTCACCTGCTCACGTGATCCTCTCAAGAGTGCTAGGTCAGACACAGGTGTGGACAACAAATGCTTATTAAGGAACTAAAAGTAGCCCCAAGATAACTTGGCTCTGAATCCACAACATTCCGTCTCTTCAATTACAGAAGGTCTGTCAGTCAATCAGCCTTAGAGGGTGCTTGAAATACAGCTGCTTCTGGGAATGTGTCCCAAATATCAATAGCAGATAATGTGAATTTGTTGACTTTTTAAAATTTTTGTGCACTTCATATTTTTGCTGTGAACACATTACTTGATCATCTGAAAATAAGACATTTTCATTTTTTCAATGCCATGCTACATGATAGAACAATCTAGTCTGTACAGATGGACTTCCAGAAAATATTTGACTGATACAAGAAAACACCCATTACCTAACCATAAAAATAGGCAGACTGGCCGGGCACTCAGGAGGCAGAGGTAGGAGGATTGCCGTGAGTTTGAGGGCACCCTGAGACTACATAGTGAATTTCAGGTCAGCCTGAGCTAGAGTGAGACCCTACCTCAAAAAAACAAAAACAAACAAACAAAAAAAATAGGCAGACTACCAAATACTACATATGGAGCTCGTTTTTTACAGGAAAATATATACATGTTACCTGAAAATGTACTATCAAGATTTATACAGCTGGGCATGGTGGCGCCTGCTTTTAATCTCAGCACTTGGGAGGCAAAGGTAGGAGAATTACCATGAGTTCGAGGCCACTCTGAGATTACATAGTGAATTCCAGGTCAGCTTGGACTATAGTGAGACCCTACTTTGAAAAACCAAAAAAAAGAAAAAAGAAACTTTTTTGGAGCTAAGGATATAGCTCAGGGGTAGATCACTTGCCTAGCATGTGTAAATGCTTTGATTTGATTCCCAGAACCAAGGGGCAGATGGGGAAAGTACCTTTACCAAACTGTAAATTGAAGCTCTCACAGCAATGGCATTAATGAAATATTTCTTTGTGTGTTTTTCTCTTTTCTCCAAGTCTTTCGAATTAAAAAGTAGTGCTTTAAAAAGAAAGTAAACAAAAATTAAAATCCTATTAAAGTTTTAAAAGTATAAGTCAATAAGAAAATATTCTTTTTATTTGTTTTTGTTGTTTCTAAAAAATATCTTTCTTTCTTCCTGCATTTATTTATTTATTTATGTAAGAGAGAATGGGAGAGAAGGTAGGAATAGCAGGGCTTCCTACTCTGCAAACAAACTACAGACACATGTGCTACTTTGCATATCTGGCTTTATTTGGGTACTGAGCAATCAAACCCAGGAAGTCAGGCTTTGCATCATGCAAGCGCCTTTAACTGCTGAGTCATCTATCAGCGTGTTCGTTGCTTGTTGTTGTTTAAACAAGGTGCTGGGTATCAAACTTTCAAGCATGTTAGCAACGCCATCTACCAATTGTGCTGTATCCCCAGATCTTTCTCTTCTTTTTTTCTTTTTTATTTTTTTGAGACAAGGTCTCATGTAGTTCAGGATGACACTAAACTTCCCATGTAGCCGAGGGTGGCCTTGAACCCCTGATCCCGTTTGTTTCCACCAAATACCTGCTGGAATTATCAGTATACTTGGTTAGGAAAACATTCATCAAAAATAAAACTAAGGGGACTAAAGTTAGGCATGGTGGCACACTCCTTTAATCAATCTCAGCCCTTGGGAGGCAGAGGTAGGAGGACTGCCATAGGTTCAAGGCCACCCTGAGACCACATAGTGAATTCCAGGTCATCTTGGGCTACAGTGAGACCCTACCTTGAAAACAAAGAAAAACTAGCGGGGCGGGGAGGGGGTGGGGGTGGAGAGATATATGGCTTAGCTATTAAGGCATTTGCCTGAAAAGCCAAAGGACCCTGGTTTGATTCTCCAACTAACACATAAAAGCCAGATGCACAAGGTGGCACATGCATCTGAAGTTTGTTTGCAGTGGCTAGAGGCCCTGGTGCACCCATTCTCTCTGACTCTCTCTTTCTCTCGTAAATAAATAAATAAAATATTTTTAAAATAAAATAAAACTAGGGGGATACTAGAGAGATGGTCTCAGTGGTTAAGGTGCTTGCCTATAAAGTCTAACAATCCCAGTACCCACTTAAAGCCAGATGCATCTAATGTCCATTTGCAGTAGCTAGAGGCCCTGGCATCTATTGGTCTGTCTCTCTTCTCTGTATCTCTCGTTGCTTGCAAATAAGTAAATAAATAATTAAAATAAAATAAAACTAGAGACTGGAAGCCAGGCATGGTGGCTCATGCCTTTAATCCCAACATTTGGGAAGCAGAGGTGGGAGGATCGCTGTGAGTTTGAAGCCAGCCTGGAACTACATTGTCAGCCTGCGCTAGAATGAGACCCTACCTCAACCCCCCCCCCCCAAAAAAAAACTAGAGACTGGGAAGATGGGTCAGTGGGTAAAGTGCTTGCCTTGTAAACATGAGGAACTGAGTTCAGATTGATAGCACTCATGTAAAAAATGCTGGTGGTATTTGCCTATAATCTCAGTGCTGGAGAGACAGATCCCTAGGGTGGTGGTGGCACAGGCCTCTAATCACTTAGGAAGCTGAGGTAGGAGGATTGTCACGAGTTCATGACCATCCTGGGTTACAAAGTGAGTTTCAGGTCGACCTGAAGCTTATAGTGTGACCTGCCTCAAAAAATAAAAATAAAAATAAGGTGGAGAGCAAGAGAAAGAGAGAGAGAGAGAGAGAGAGAGACAAGCATCATTGTCCTCTGGCTTCCACACGCATGTGCACACACTTGTGCCCACATGCATATGAGCACCCCCACACACCATACACGCATGTACACAGGCAAAAAAAAAAAATTAAATGGGGGCCTGGAGAGATGGCTTCACAGTTACAGCGCTTCTGAGCAAAGCCTAAGGACCCAGATTCAATTCCCCAGTACCCATATAAGCCAGATGCACAAGTGGTGCATGCATCTGGAGTTCATTTGCAATGGTTGAGGCCCTGGCATGTCCATTCTCTCTCTCTCTTTCTATATATATATATATATATATATATATATATATTTATATTTATATTTATATATGTATATATTTATATTATATATGTCTATATATATTTATATATATAAAATCTCAAATAAATGCATAAAATATTAAAAGAAATTAAGAATTTGAAGGGCTGGGAAGCTGCCATAGCCTCTTGCCTCTTACTGGCACTTGTTTGTAAAGACTACTGACCAGAGTACAATTCCCAAGCCATTCATGTAAAGGTGGATGTAAGCTTCTGGTGTTCATTTTCAGCAGTAAGCTCTGGCATGCCCATAAAGACACACACACATATACATAGATACATATACACATGTAAATAAATAAATAGTTTTAAAAATATTTTTAGTTTTGAGAGAAAGAGGCAGAGGGAGGGGGAGAACGGGCATGCCAGGGCCTTTCAGCTGTTGTGAATGAACTCTAGACACATGTGTCCCCCCCACCCCCCGTGCACATGTGTGACATTGAATGCTTGCGTCAGTGTACATCTGGCTATGTGGGACCTGGAGATTGGAACATGCATTCTTGGGCTTGGCAGGCAAGCGCCTTAACTGCTAAGCCATCTCTCCAGCCAGAATAAATAAATTTTTGAGGCAGGGTCTCCCTGTAGCTCAGGCTAACTTGGAACTTACTCTGTAGCCCAGGCTGGCCTCTTTATCATGGTGATCTTCCTATTTCAGCCTCTCACGTGCTGAAATGAAAGTCATGAGCTACTGTACTCAACTGGAAGACACATTTTAATCGATCATGTCATGTAAGCCGTAACTTAAATTTGTAGGAATTATTCTAATATATGTATCCAGTGTGCATAAGAGATTATTTATAAGGATTTTTTATGAGTGGAAGGAGCTTGCAGTCACAATTTAAAAAGAGAAGGAGGGGTGTAGAGAGATGGCTTAGTGGTTAAGGCACCTGCCTGCAAAGCCTAAGGACATAGGTTCAATTCCCCATGACCCACATAAACTAGATGCACAAGGTGGCACATGCGTTTGCAGTTCATTTGCAGTGACCAGAAGCCCTAGCATACCCATTCTCTCTCTTTTTCTGTTTCTTTCTCTGTCTTTCAAATAAATAAAATATTTTTTAAGAGAGAAAAGGGGCCCTGGAGCGATGGCTTAGCAGTTAAGGCACTTGCCTGCGAAGCCTAAGGATCCAGGTTCAACTCCCCAGTACCCACATAAGCCAGATGCACAAGGGGGCACATGTATCTGGAGTTTGTTGGCAGAGGCTGGGGGCCCTGGTGCACCTATCCTTTCTATCTACACTTTCTCAAATAAATAAATAATATAAATTTAAAAAGAGAAAAAGGGCAAAAGGGAGGGAATGAAGGAGAGAGAAAAAATTGAAACCAGAAACAACCTAAGCCAACCCTTGGCAGAGCAGCAATTAAAGCAAACTTATCCATGCAATTGAATAATATGCAGTCATCAAAAGGAATGAAATATGTCCTCGGCTGAAGCGGACTCGGCAGATAGCAATGAACTTGGATGGCTGCTGCAGGAGGTCATTACACACTGTGCAAGCTACTGTCTCCAGGTAGTGCACACTTTCAGTGTTCGGTCATGCTACGTTCCAGTCAGCAATTTCATATCTCTGTAAGCACAAGTCTTCAGTACAAAACCCAGCACAGAACTGGGAGTGATGGCGGCATAATATTCCTCACTAGGGCCATTGATTGTAGCTGCAAAACTCCTACCTTTGTCACATTCTGCTGTTTTATTTGGAAGCAAGTTACAGGTTCTGTCCACACAAAAGCATGGACACCAGGAAGCAAGAATGAGGAGGATTCTCTCATAACTCTATCTCTTCCAATATAAAGTCAACAAACTCTCGTGGTAACTGAGAATATGTGAAACACAGCTTTAATCAGGTAATCAATGAATCTCTCTCTCTGTCCCTCCCTCCTCTTTTTCTCTCTGTCTCTCTATTATTAATTTATTCATCCATTCATCTAGTCAATGCATTCATCTCACTTATGTAAAGCACATATATCCAGGATGTATGATAAACTACATATAGTGTTGATGACAACCATTTGTACTTTTTATGTGTTGAAATGATACCTAGGCCCAATGCTAGATATGGTAGAAGGGACACAAAGAAGACTGACTTCTGACTGCTAGACTAGCTGACCTTACAAAAAAATCTCAACCTCTAGGAATGAGGATTTGAAAATAGATTATCTTTTGTGGGCGGGGGAGACAAGGAATTGAAACAATGGTTCATGTAGCCCAGGCTTGCTCAAACTTACTATATAGCTGGAAGAGATCTTGAATCATACTGCCTCAGCCTTCCAAGTGCTGTGTTTATAAGTGGGTGCACAGCACTCAGCTCTTTCTTGTTTTCATGACCTCCACTGTTGTGAGAAGTCAGGCAGTTTGTAAAATGTCCTATTTGGTTTCATTTGGAGCGTTTCTCGTAATTACACTGAAGTTGTTTCTGAGAGGTGCCCATTACATCTCATCCTATCCCAGAAATAAATGTGTTCGGAATGACTCTTCCTATTAAGATGTCTCCAGCGCAGCCTTCTCCTATTCATGCCATGTTCTTTGGAAGTCACTCACTGTCTAACCCACAATCAAGGTGAGGGGGAGTGGAGAACAGAGAGACTGGTAATGTTCCACTCTAGGTAAATAAAGTACCCACATGTATTATTTGGAATTCTCCAGTAATAAAAAGTTGTGCTTGCATTCCTTTTACTCATTTACTATTTAGAAATTGAACCCAGGCCTTGCTTAACACCATCTTATTTATTTATGTTACTATATGATCACTATATATGTATGTATATATCATTGCCAGAAGTTAGGGTTACTTGTTTAATAATAAACTTTGCTTATCATACAATATACAGAGAGAGAGACAGGCTATCATTTGTTGCTCAGATTGGCCTCCAACTCTCAAGCCTCTTCCCTCAGCCTAAGAAGTGCTGGGATTACAGACCTGCAACACCACACCTAACTCCTAACACTATTTGTTTTGACTTACTTTGATTCAAATTGTTCCAGCTCTGGCCATTCACATTGGGTCTTTCTTTTTTTCTTTCTTTCTTTCTTTCTTTCTTTCTTTCTTTCTTTCTTTCTTTCTTTCTCTTTCTTTCTTTCTTTCCCTTCCTTTCTTTCTTTCTTTCTTTCTTTCTTTCTTTCTTTCTTTCTTTCTTCCTTTCTTTCTTTCATTGTGCTGCAGATCAAACGCAGGGCCTTGTGAGTGCTAGAGAAGCATTCTGTATCACTGAGCTACATCCTCAGCCCCAGGCTGGCCCTTGTATGCTCTGATATGTTCCCCTCTTTGCCTTTGCACTACCTTACAAGATAACTTTGGCTCATTTTGCATACTCCTTGCCCCAACCCTACAATAACTTCTTTCCCCAATTTTTTTTTTTTTTTTTTTGGAATTCACAATTTGTCTCTGGCTTAGCTAGTATGAACCTCTTCAAATGTGTTTGTGAGGGCTTTTGAAATCATCCTTTGATATTTGAGCAACATATACTTTTTGTCATAAGATATTCCAGGCTCATCTTACATACGCCTTCCTCTGCTGTAGAATCAGCCATTTCTCTTAGGAGCCTTGCTTCCTGTTACTGGAGAATAATAGGGTCTGTGTTTTAAGCATTGTATCAGTTACTTTCTTCTTGCTGGTACAAAATACCCAACCAGAAGCAACTTATGGTAGGAAAGGGCTTATTTTGGCTTACAGTTTTGAGAGAAGTGTCCATCATGGTGAGGAAAGCTTGGCAGGACCAGATAGCCAGTGTCACATCTTCACCTCAGCAGGGAGGAAAAAACCACAGTAATGAATACAAGCAGGGCTGGGCTATAACACATCAAGGCCAGGCTACCAGTGACACACTTCCTCCAGCAAGACTCCACCTCCTAAAGGTTCCAAAGCTTAGCCAAATAGCAACATCAACAGAGAATTAAGTATCCAAACACATGATTTTCTAGCGATATATTTTATATTCAAACAACCACAGAAACATATTTGCATATTTTATAAGATAGAAAATATTTATCAAAGATGTTTTCATATACTAAATATATATTAAAACATCAGTCTGCTTAATATTTTATTTATTTATTTATTTATTTGAGTGACAGAGAAAGAGTCAGAGAGAGTGAAAGAGAGAGAGAGAATGGGCGTGCCATGGCCTCTAGCCACTGCAAACAAACTCCAGATGCTTGTGCCACCTTGTGAATCTGGCTTACATGGGTACTGGGGAATCAAACCTGGGTCCTTAGGCTTTGCAGGCAACCACCTTACCCACTAAGCCATCTCTCCAGACCCCAAATATATTTTATGATTTAAGTATATATGTATATATATATATATATATATATATATATATATATATATATATGATTGATGCTGCAAATTTCCCATGGGAGTACAGTGCAGGAAGAGCAATAGTAACTGTGGGGAAAGAATGGCGGGCGCCATACAAAAGGCCAGCTGAGGCCCGGTCTTCCACATTGGGAGGTCAAGAGAGAATGCCACCAGTTATCTAGTGACAGGAAGATAGGAAAGTCCTGAGCTGCAGAGTTGTCTCTAGGAAAGCAAAAGTGTGTGTGTGGGGGGGGGTTGAGGAATGAGCATTGAAGCTTTTGTAAAATTCCTTGAAAACCAATTGATTCTTTAGCTAGATAGTAAAAGAAATCAAGGCAATAAAAAGTCAGCGCATGTCTGGCATGGAACAAGCCTTTAATTAATACTAACCCTTGGAAGTTTATTATTGCTAGCATCATATTTTAAGTATGAGAATCCTTTCTTTGAAATCATTATAGTAGTTTCTGCTTTTTGGAACTGTGAATCCAGATTCATTACTGAATCATGAAATCAATTCAGTGGAACCTTCTGATCATTAAAAAAACCTGAGATCAGGTAGTAATGAATAGATTTGAGGACTTTGCACTAATAAGGGCTTATTTAAGTGTTCACTAAACATCAGCCGAAGTGCTGTTTTAACATAGCAGTGATACTCTCTTAAAATAAAGGCAAAGATATAGAAAGATGGATTTATGGCTGTGGAAATTGCTCAGTGGTTTCAAAGCTTGCTGGCCCAGGGTTCAGTTCCCCAGTACCTGTATAAAGCCAGATGCACAATGTGACACATGCATCGGAAGTTCATGCACCCATTTTCTCTCTGTTTCTTTCTCCCTAATACATAAATAAAAATAATTTTTTAGAAGACAGATTCGTAGGCTGGAGAGATGGCTTAGTGGTTAAGGTGCTTGCCTGTGAAGCCAAAGGACAGTGGTTTGATCCCCAGTACCCACATAAGCCAGATGCATAAGGTGGCATCATCTTCCACCCTCCTCATTGTTAGAATACTTCATTTGTACCCCAGATTTGCTCTTTTTGTTTCTTTTTAATTTTTTTAAAAAATTTTGGGCTGGAGGGATGGCTCAGCGGTTAAGACGTTTGCCTGAAAAGCCAAAAGGACCCATGTTCAATTCCCCAGGACCCACGTTAGCCAGATGCACAAGGGGGTACATGTGCCTGGAGTTTGTTTGCAGTGGCTGGAGGCCCTGGTGCACCCATTCTCTCTCTTTCTCTCTCTCCCTCTTTCTCTGTCAAATAAATAAATAAAAATCTAAAATATAAAAAATTATTTATTGATTTGAGACACAGAAAGAGGCAGATAGGGAGAATGGGTGCACCAGAATCTTCAGCCACTGCAAATAAACTCCAGATGCATGTGCCACCTTGTGGATCTGGCTTATGTAGGTACTGGGAATTTGAATCTGGGTACTTAGTCTTTGCAGTCAAATGACTTAACCACTGAGTCATCTATCCAGCCCTGCCTTTGCTTTTTTAATTTTAGGGCCCACAATCCTTAGAAAGAATATGGGGAAGAAATTTTCTTATTTATTTATTTCTAATTTTTAAATCTCTCTCTCTCTCTCTCTCTCACACTCTGTGTGTGTGTGTGTATGTATGTGTGTGTTCACTTATGTGAGCATGAGTGTGCATGTCATGGTACCCATATGAAGGTCAGAGGACAACCTTGGATGCTGTTCACTGTTGTGTATGCCAGTCTAGCTGACCCACAAGTTTCTGGGGATTCTTCTCTCTGTGCTTCCTATCTGACAGTAGGAGCGTTTGAGTTACAGACTTTGGTACCACCTAGGTTTACACGGGTTCTATTGCAGTTACCTTCTCATGGCTGGCACAAACACCCAACCAGAAGCAGCTTATGGGAGGAAAGGGTTTTACTTCAGGCTTACCGATTCCAGGGGAAGCTTCATCATGGAAGAAGAAGCTGGCCCATTTTCTTAGGTCCATAGCAGAGAGACACCAACAGCCAGCAGACAGACAACATGAAAGGCCTGAGCTCACACCACTCTTTACACACCTTAGAGCCGGACTAAAAGATCCATCACCAGTGTCACCTCCTCCAGCAGGCTGCTGGAGACTTAAGTTGCAAGCTGAACTTTAATCAAAAATCCCTGAGGCTATGGGGGACATACATTTACATTCAAACCACCACAGGTTCTTTCTAATTTTTTTTCTCTGCTAATATCCATATTTTAATTTTTTGTGCTGATTTTCTAAAGATCTCCTTAATTTTACTTTTTAAAATGTGTGTGTGTGTATGTTTGTATGTGTGGGTGCACATGTATGAAGGTACTTACCATATGTGTGCATATGTGTATATGGTAGCAAGTAACAATCCAATGTGTCCTTCCTCAGGCACCGTCCATCTTTTATGAGACAGGGTCTCTCATTGGCCTAGTTTGAGCTGATTAAGCTAGATTGGCTGCCAGTGAACCCCAGTAATCTTCCTTCTAGCATTGGCATTGTGAGGCAAGCACTTTACTAACTGAGCTATCTGCCTAGAAGCTTAACTTTTTCAACTAATCTAGTTATCTTTTCATTTTTGCTACATTATTAATTTCCAGAAAACCTTTATAACTGTACAAGTCTATTCTTGATAATGTTGAGTTATGATCTTGAGGGTTTTTTTTTTTTTTGCATTATCGCTTAATCTTCTCTAAGTTGACTGATATTCTAACAGTTCACATATGCCTCATTCACTAACTTCTTTAAAAGGCTCTTGTAGCTGGGCATGGTATAACAAGTCTTGTTTCTTTCTTGTTGCTGGAGCAAAATACCCAACCAGGAGCTGGAGAGATGGTTTAGCAGTTAAGGCATTTGCCTGCAAAGCCTAAGGACTCATGTTTGACCTCACCAGGTCCCATATAAGCCAGTCGCACAAGGTGATACAATTGCTCAAGGTTGCACATGCACACAAGGGGCACATGTGTCTGGAGTTCAATTGCAGTGGCTAGAGGCCCTGAAGCACCAGTTTTCTCACTCTTTCTCTCTCTCACACTCCCTCACATATAAAGGGGGGAGGGCAGGGCTGGAGAGATGGCTTAGCAGTTAAGGCACTTGCCTGCAAAGGCTAAGGACCTAGGTTTGATTCTCCAGGTCCCATGTAAGCCAGATGCACATGGTGATATATGTGTCTGGAGTTCATTTGCAGTGGCTAGAGGCCCTGGAGTGCCCATTCTCTCTCTCACACACACATTCTCTCTCTCTCTATCTGTCTTAAATAAATAAATAAATAAATAAATAAAAATTTAAAAGGGGGGGCAGTTTGTAGGGCTTGCCTCAAAAGAAAAATATTTAATATACCCAACCAGAGACAGCTGATGCATGGAAACAGTTTATTTGAGTCTACAGTCT
Organism: Dipus sagitta; assembly: GCA_036346955.1. NCBI lineage: Eukaryota > Metazoa > Chordata > Mammalia > Rodentia > Dipodidae > Dipus > Dipus sagitta. The sequence continues at coordinate 91,380,460 of CM070781.1, read as the reverse complement.
CTAGAGGAAGTTTATGTCATGGTTAGGAAAACATGACAGAAGCAGACAGTCAGGCATCACATCAGCAGAGAGGAAGTAGAGAAAACAAGCTGTTTGTGGGTCAAGCTGTGCTGGGGCTGTAACACTCCGAGTCCTTCCCCCAGTGACAGACTTCCTCCAGCAAGGCACCAACTCCTAGGCTTCACAACCTTCCCACCACCAGTTGGGGATTAAGCATTCAAATACATGAGCCTATGGGAGACATTTTACATTCAAACCACTACACAGCTGTAATCCCTGTATTAAGTAACCCAAGGCCAGACTGGGCTAGAGAGTGAGACCTCATCTCAAAAACACCAAATAAATAAGTAAAAATAAATAGGCTCTTTAAAACTCTTGGGGAAGCAAGAACAAGACTATGACACACATACTGCTCCATATGTGCTCTTAGAAGGAATACATAGAACATTGGCAGCACTGCACCTTTTGTATGATCTTTGATAGGAATTAAGAGTAAGGTAGTCCCAATTTCTTTTTTGTTTGTTTTGTTTTTTTGAGGTAGGGTTTCACTGTAGCCCAAGCTGACCTGGAATTCACTATGTAGTCTCAGGGTGGCCTTGAACACATAGGAATCCTCCTACCTCTGCCTCCCAAGTGCTGGGATTAAAGGCGTGTGCCACCATGCCCTGTTAGTCCCCTTTTTTATTTTTTATTTTTATTTTTTAGAGAGAGAGAGAGACAGAGACAGACAGAGAGAATTAGCACACTGGGGCCTCGGCCATTGCAATCAAACCCCAGATGCTTGTACCACCTAGTGGGCATGTGCGACCGACCTTGTGCTTGCCTCACCTTTGTGCATGTGGCTTACATGGGATCTGGAGAGTCGAACATGGGTTCTTAGGCTTCTCAGGCAAGCACCTTAACTGCTAAGCCATCTCTCCAGCCTGGTAGCACCCATTTTGTAGGCAGCTAGTCACAGGCCCAAAGGGAATAAACCGATAATCTATTTGTTTTGACAGATGAACAGAGAGGTTTGTAAGAGAAGAATCCAGGAACTAAAATCCAAAAATCCCTGATTTCCAAAAGGACAATAGCTCTGACTTGTGCTGAGTCACTATGAGGCCAGCTGGCCCACACATACAAAATCATCAGTCCTTTGTCCAGCATATCAACCTATCAGGAGCCCCCCCCCCCCACATATCCTCACATGCAAAGTAACCAATCCAATCTACCCCAAAGTGATACTTAATTTACATCCCTAAGGGTATAAAAAGCACACCCTCTCCAAGGCACTAGGCATCATAGCTTGGGATCCTCAAGAGTCCTTGTACTTTATTTTCCCTTCCTGCTTTACTTTCACTTTATTTTCTATTATTTTTAATATTTTATATTTATTTATTTATTTGAAAGAGAAAGAAGGAGAGGGGGAGAGAGAGAGAGAATGGGTGCACCAGGGCCTCCAGCCACTGCAAACTAACTCCAGACTTGTGCGCCCCCTTGTGCGTCTGGCTCACTTTCTTTTCTGACAAACCCTTCTTCAACTTGCTCATCTTCCAGGTCTGCATTTATCATTCTATTCTTGTTTGTTTGTTTGGTTGGTTTTTCAAGGTCGGGTCTTGCTGTAGCCCAGGCTCACCTGGAATTCACTATGCAGTCTCATACTGGCCTCGAATTCACAGTGATCCTCATACCTCAGCCTCCTGAGTGCTGGGACTAAAGGTGTGTGCCACCACACACCATTTGGCATTCTTTACTGCTTATAAACTTGAGAGCCACTGGCTTGGGGAATTTTGGTGACCATTGAGTGTTATAAATAAATAAAATTTTAAAAAGAAATATTTTTCATGAGAGAGGGACATACAAAGTGTATGAGAGTAAACTCATAAAGTTTTAAATCTTAGGTGAATAGATTTATGGGTATTCATGTTTTTTCTCGTGTGTGATGTAGTGTGTATGTGTGTGTTTGGTGTGATGTGTGTGTATATAATGGAAGCATGTATATGCAGATATGTACATCCCATGTGCTCATGTGTAGAGGCCAGACTAAAACATTGAATGTCCTCTTTCAGCACTCTCCTGCGTTGTTTCCTTGAGAGGGAGTCTGTTATTGCATCCCGAGCTGCTGTTGTCATGGTTAGACTAGGTGACCAGTGAGCACCAGTGATTGTCTTGTCTCTGGGAATACAGGGATTGAACTCAAGTCCTCATGCTTGCCCTGATGAGCCAGCTCTCTCAACCTCTACTCTTTTGATTTTCTATACAACCCGGTTAAGTTTATTTGCTTCTCTCTCTCTTTTCTTTCTTTCTTTTTTTTTTTTTTTTTTTGTTTGTTCTTTCAAGGTAGGGTCTCACACTAGCCCAGGCTGACCTAGAATTTACCCTGTAGTCTCAGGGTGGCTTTGAACTCACGGCATTTGGCAATCCTCCTACCTCTGCCTCCTGAGTGCTGGGATTAAAGGCATGCACCAAATGCCCCACTGCTTCTTTCTTTCTCTCTCTCTCTTCTAATAATTTTTTATTTGGTTTATTTATAGAGAGAGGGAGAAAGAGGCAGATAGTGAGGGAGAGAGAATGAGTTCACCAGGGCCTCCTGCCACTGAAACGAATTCCAGACACATGTGCCACTTTGTGCATCTGGCTCTACCTGGGTACTGGGGAATTGAACCCAGATCATTAGGCTTTGTAGGCAAGTGCCTTAACCGCTGTTTTGGAAATTAATTGCCTTTGCTATTTCTTTTTTTTTGTAGTTTTTTTAAGGGAGAGAGAGAATTGGCAGCCAGGGCCTGCAGCCACTGCAATCAAACTCCAGACATGTGCACCACCTTGTGGGCATGTATGACCTTGTGTGTTTGCGTCACCTTGTGCGTCTGCCTTACGTGGGACCTGTACAGTGGAACGTGGGTCCTTAGGCTTTGCAGGCAAGCACCTTAACCGCTAAGCCATCTCTCCAGCCCACCTTTGCTAATTTTGATTGTGCTATCTTTATGAGGTACTTTGAGAGATTACTTTACATGTTATAGATGTTATAGTACATGTTTAATATATTTGGGGTGAGAAGTAAAACTACTTAGAGATCGCAGATATTAAAGTGTTGTTTTTTTGCTTTGTGCTTTTTGTTTGCTTTGTCTTTTTGAGGCAGGGTCTCACTCTAACCCAGGCTGACTTGGAACTCACTCTGTATCCCAGGATGGCCTCAAGGTAACAGCAATCCTTCCACCTCAGCCGCCCAAGTGCTGGGATTATAGGTGTGAGCCATCTTTTTTTTTTTTTCTTTTTGAAATTTCAAACATAAAGGAAATTTCAAAGCCCAAAAGATGAGAAATAAGTAACTTTCAAAAATGTTAGTAATAGTTTCAAGAGTTAATAGGACAGGAGAGGGAATTGGCTCTATAAAACATTTTTAAAACGGGTCATATTTCATAATGATATGAAATGTGCATCAAAGAAAATTATTCTAAAACTCTATAAAGCATGGCAGTACCACAGTTCTGGTCGATTATGATAAGAGAAATTGGCTGGAGCCCATATAATCTGCATGTGAATTTGATTAAGATTGTTTGCTTTGAGTATGTACTCGGTGTTGGTGAGAGGAAGATGCTCCCGTAGAAAGAACGCAGAAGCAGGTAGACGCAGCCAGGCAGAAGTGAGAACAAAGACGTCTGGACGCTCCCACTGAGCCTGGGAGACAGTCTTTAGTTTTGGTTTGTTAGATGTAGGGAAATATTTGACCTAGTTTAACTGTTTTTATTAGTTTGCTTGCTTGCTTTTCTTTTGTGACTTTTTCATTCTGTTCCCTACAAATAATAACTTCAAAAACTGCAGTAGTGTGGCGGTGCATGACCGTGAAGCCAAGCACATGCGAGGTGGAGGCAGGAATATCAGGAGCTCAAGACTGGCCTGGCTACATGGCTAGTTGGAGGATAGCCTTGGCTACATAAAACCCTGTCTCCAAAACAAGGCAAAACAAAAATGCAGTAATGATAATGACACTCTACAATTAGGAACCACAGGAGCAGAGGAAGCAGGGAAAACCAATCAAATGCACTGAATCATATTCAGCTTGCCTAACATGAACAAAGTCCCAAGTTCAAGGATATCCTCTACTACACAGTGACTTCAAGGCTGGGCTACATGAGACCCTGTCTTAAAAATAAAAAAGGCTGGAGAGATGGCTTAGCCGTTAAGGTGTTTGCCTGCAAAACCAAAGGATCCAGGTTCAACTCCCCAGGACCCATATAAGCCAGATGCAAAAGGGGGCACATGCATCTGGAGTTCGTTTGCAGTGGCCATTCTCTATCTACCTCTTTCTCTCTCTCCTCTCTCTCTCTCCTCTCTCTCTCTCTCTCTCTCTCTCTCTCAAATAAATAAGTAAAAAGAAAAGTAAAAAAAGAAGAACGAAAAGAAAAAAATTAAAGTAGTAGTAATAGTAAAGTAATAAGTATTTTTTTTTTTTTTTTTACCTAGGTTTGGTGGCACATTCCTACAAGCCCAGAACTCTGGAGGCTGAGGCAGGAAGATCTCAAGTTCAAGGCCAGCATGGGCTATTTGTGAGTTTTAGGCTTACTTGGTCTAATGAGTGTCACCTTGTCTCAAAAAATGAAAGTAACCACAGAACTATTAATACTCTTTAATAGGTCAGACAGCTTTTTTGTTATTTTTTAAAATAATTATTTGTTTGCTATTTCTCATGAAAAAAGCCCCAATAATACACTTTTACCAGAAAAAACGGTAAGAAAACATCAGAAATTGTTAATGCATCCAAGCAGTACTGATATTGCATCACAATCGGTTTTCTGAAAGTCACATAAAGTCATTCCTTCTTCTGATCTTACTTTATAAACATTTTTCACCAGGGCTGGAAAATAGAAACACTTTTTCCTTCTCTACTGAAAATTATTATTAAGGAAAAGTATGACCTTGATAAAAAAAAAAAAAGACATTTTTTGAGAAAAACTTAGGACTTCACAAGCCCCAACTCTGAATTTCATCTTCTTGATGATCCCTCATTCAAAGACACCTGTTGGAGCTGGGGCGGTGAGGAGTAGGGCACTTGCGCAACCACCTGGGTTTGATCTCCAGTACTGAAAAAAAAAAAGATGGGGAGCTGGCTCAGTGGGTAAAAGCACTTGTTGCACAACGGTGAGACCCGAGTTCTGATCCCTCGCACCTTTGTGGGGCCGGATGGGCCAGTGCATGTGTGCCGCAGATTCCGCCGAATGGAAATACTCCCTTCTGAAGACACGAAAGAGGCTCCGATTCAGGAAGTCAAGCCTGGGAGACCTAAACTTGAAGTTGACAGATCACTCCCCAAGATTATGTTAGTTAGAAAGGGAAACTTTCCTTTGGGGTGCTGGGTGTGGGCAGGGCAGGAAGGAAGTTCCAGAGACTCAGGGAGACCCCGCCCTACCCGCAGTACACTCTTTGGTTTTCCAAACTGGTTTCAGGTGTAATCATCCTTTGGTCTGTCTGTCCTTTGCGCCCTGTTGGAGGGGAAGACATGAGTTCAATACCTCACCTGAGGGAAAGTGAAGACAGGAACTTGCAGGGTATGCAGCGGGCTAACCACAAGAGACCCTGTCTCAAACAAGGCAAGGACCGACACCCGAGGTCCTTCTCTGACCTCCACATATGTGCATGTGCACACACACACACACACACAGACACACATTAGGAAAACACTCACAAAGGCATCTGCTTTCTAGGTAAAAGTATTGTGAAGGTATTTCATTGTTTTATTTTTGCTATTGTTGGATTGCATGGTTTTAATTGTCTTTTTCGAGGTACAGTCTTACTCTAGGCCTCCCAGGCTGGCCTTGAAATCACAGCAGCCCTATCTTTGCCTCCCAAGTGCTGAGATTAAAGGCTTGTGCCACCACACATGACTTTTACTTTTTTTTTTTTTTTTTTTTTCTTAAGGCAGGATCTCACTCTAGCCCAAGTTGGCGTTGAGCTATGAGCTATGAGTGCTCTTCCTACCTCAGCCTCCCCAGTGCTAGGACTAAAATCATGTACCATCACCATGTCTGGCTTGTATTGCATTTTTTAAAAAATTGATTTATTTGCTGTGTGTATATATATGTGTGTGTGCATGTTCATATGTGTGAATGTAGGCATGCATGTGCCACTGTGTGTGTGGAGGTCAGAAGACAACTTTCTGGTTGGTCTTCACCTTTTTATATATATTTTTTATTTTTACTTATTTATTTATTTGACAGAGAAAGAGGGAGAAAGTATGAGAGAATGGGTGCGCCAGGGCCTCCAGCCACTGCAAACGAACTCCAGACGCGTGCGCCCCCTTGTGCATCTGGCTAACGTGGGTCCTGGAGAATCCAACCTGGGTCCTTTGGCCTTGCAGGCAAACGCCTTAACCGCTAAGCCATCCCCTCGGCCCTGTTCTTCATCTTTTGAGGCAGGATCTCTTGTTCACTGTTCCATTTGTAAGCTGTCGGAAACTTCCACTTCTGTCTCCATACTCGCCTGACATACTGGCATTGTAGAAGGCCCACTACAATTGTGTGAGTGTCTGGGGATCCAAAATCAGGTATTCATTTCGCGGCAAGTGCTTTGTCCGTTAAGCAATCTCCCCAGCGCAAGCATTTCCTTTTACATTGCAAAAAGTATCCATAGTAATGGATTAGAGGTTTAAAAAAACAATCTTAGGGAATTGCGTTAGTGTTCCCTGCTTCCCCCAAACTGGGTTTTGCTGTGTTGTCCAGAGTACTCTCAAACTCCTGGGGTCCAGCTAGCCTCTTGCTTTGGCCTTCCAAGTAGCTGGCATTACAGACATGCCAGCTTCTAGATATATATATTTTTTTATTTTTGTTTCATTATTCTAGGTAGGGTCTCACTCTAGCCCAGGCTGACTTTGAATTCCCTTTGTTGTCCCTTTGTTGTCTCAGGGTGGCCTTGAACTCATGGTGATCCTCCTACCTCTGCCTCCCCACTGCTAGGATTAAAGGCGTGCCCCACCACACCAAGGCTTTATTTTTGTTTCTTGAGGCTGAGAGGGTTTCACTGATGACAAACCCGCAGTGATCTTCCTACCATAGCCTCCTGAGTGCTGAGATTAAAGTCGTGCACCACCACACCCAGCCTAAACATATACTGTAAGTAATGAAGTTTATTACACAAAATATGAAAAAGTTCCAACACATGTGTATAGCACATCTCCCAGTCACACACAGATCATGAAGGTTAACTGTGTCATTCACACTTTTTCACTATGAGATAATACAAATCATTTCAAATACACAGTTCAAACACAATATTAAATAATATTCATATTGAATAATTTGAATATTCAAATTTGATAATGTGAAAGATAGTCAAATTCAAATACTATTCAGTTTTGAATAATATTCATCATACAATCGAAATTGAGAAAGTATTATGATTTATATGACACTGATACTGTAAAATATGACAGTTACCTAGATTATTTAGAGTGAATCATAGAGTGAAAAATCTTTTTTCAACTACTAATGTGTTTTTAAAATTCTCTGAGTTTGTAAGTACAAATTCAAACTGAGTCTAATTCATTTTATTTTACATATGCCATTTAATTTTTTCAGGAGCGGGACTGGGGATTGAACCAGGACCTTGGGCCTGCTAAACATTCCACTGTATTCCTGAGCTACCATACCAGCTGCTCAGTACATTTTATAACAGTCTCCCAAGTGTGAAGAGTTTGCTCTGAATTTTAGTATGAATATTCAGAAAGTAAGATTTTTAAAAATATTTTTTAAATTTAATTTTATTTTTATTTATTTATTTGAGAGAGACAGAGAGAGAGAAAGAGACAGACAGAGAGAGAGAGAGAGGGAGGGAGAGAATGGGCACACCAGGACCTCCAGCCACTGCAAACGAACTCCAGATGCGTGCACCCCCTTATGCATCTGGCTAACGCGGGTCCTGGGGAATTGAGCATCAAACCAGGGTCCTTAGGCTTCACAGGCAAGCGCTTAACTGCTAAGCCATCTCTCCAGCTCAGATTTTTTTTTTCTTTAGACTCAACTGAGAGACTGAAGCCAGGTTTATAGCCTTCTAAGAAAACCATTTATAAAGTTGCCAAGTCTCCTTTCTTCAGTGTGGTTAAATTAAACTCAATCTGGTGGGAATTTTTGTTTAACAAAAATCCCTTAGACACAAATACGGGAGTTATTTGTGGCTGCACTTGACTGATATGTTCCCTGGCATTTGTACTCTCTGGCATGGGCAAGTGTTCATTCCTTGTATGGGCTCTTAGACTGCCAGATCACAGGCACCTTTCACAACTAGTTGCCTAGGAAGACCCAGGGCACAGCAGAAAACAGGTACACTACTGAAAACAATATTAGAATTAAAGTTTAAACACACACTTTATAGTAACAAAGGGATCCTTTGGGAACCCATGTGTGTTTTGCATTATGTTTTATGCCCTAAGGGTTTTGTTAAAGAAAATTTGGAAAACTGGTCACTGAATTTTAATACGTGAAACCCACACCTAATAAGAGGAGATCATGACCCCACAGAGATCTAAAAATACTCTCTGATGCCTCTGGACCGTGATTCTGTTACAATATTCTTCGGCTGCCAAATAAAGAATGACTGCTACTGCACACCGTAGTATGTGAGCGAGGCTTGGAGGTGGTGTTCTACAGTGACCCTGAACCATGAGCATACTTAATGCCTTATGTAAACTTATCGTATTTCTGCTTCCTTTCTGCTGAATGAGAAAACCTATTTATAGACTACATAGCACGCAAAGCATGGTAGGGTTTTCTTTCAGGCAATAAAAATGTAATACAAGTCTTCCCTTGTAATGAAAAACAAGCGGCTTGGCAAGTGGAATCCCGTAACTGCTTAAAAGAACACCACTTATGACAGGGGATATTTTAGGCTTCTAACCTGTTGTAAAAATCAGCAGCACCTCTAGTTGTTCTGTTCTCTGTACTGCATAATTATTATACAGATCTGCACATACAAGTTCCGAGACTTAAAACACGTCTTAACTATACTGAACAATTAGTTACCGATGTACGCAAGAGGGAGATGGACAAAAGGAAGGGAAGGCAAGAACGAAAGGGGGAAAAAAGGAGAGTTTATAAGGTACACTTGAAGTTAGATTGCATTACAACCTAGAGTGGTTATTTCAAGATTTTGCTGCAGTTCTATTTTGAAGGCTTCTTTTTTATTTTTTTTTAATTTATTTATCTGAGAACAACAGAGAGAAAGAGAGAGAGAGACAGAAAAAAAAAAAAAAGAATGGGTGCACCAGGGCCTTCAGCCACTGCAAATGAACTCCAGATACATGTGCCACTTTGTGCATCTGTTTTACATGCGTACTGGGGAGTTGAGCCTCGAATGGGGGTCCAGGCTTCACAGGCAAGTGCTTAACCGCCAAGCCATCTCTTCAGCCCTGCAGTTCTATTTTTTTTTTTTTTTGGTGGGGGGGTTTCGAGGTAGGGTCTCACTCTAGCTCAGGCTGACCTGGAATTCACTACGAAGTCTCAGGGTGGCATCGAACTCATGGCGATCCTCCTACCTTTGCCTCCCAAGTGCTGGGATTAAAGGTGTGCACCACCACGCCCAACTCCTGCAGTTCTATTTTGATACGTGGGCATTTATTAAAGGTATTCTTTCAGGTAACATCTATGCACACAGTACTGGATTGACTTTAGCAGTCTGTTCGACATCCATCTGTGACTAAAGCAAGAGTTTTTATTTATTTATTATTTATTTGCTTATATAAGAGAAACAGAGAGAGAGAGAGAAAAAAAAAGGTGGGGGTGAGAGAGAGAGAGAGAATGGGCACACCAGGGCCTCCAGCCATTGCAAATGAACTCCAGATACATGTACCACCTTGTGCATCTGGCTTACATGGGTCCTGGGGAATAAAGCCTTGAACCAGGGTCCTTCGGCTTCACAAGCAAGTGCTTAAGTGCTAAGCCATCTCTCCAGCCTTAAAGCCAGTAGAGGTTACATTATGAGACCCTGTCTCAAAAAATTCTTTTAATTTTTTAAAAATATGTTTTTTGATCATTTTTATTTATTTATTTGAGAGTGACAGACAGAGAGAGAGAGAAAGAGGCAGAGAGAGAATGGGCACGCCAGGGCCTCCAGCCAGTGCAAACGAACTCCAGATGAATGTGCCACCTTGTACGTCTGGCTTATATGGGTCCTGGGGAATCGAGCCTTGAATCGATCCTTAGGCTTCAAAGGCAAGTGCTTAACCGCTAAGTCATCTCTCCAGCCCCAATTCTTTTAATTTTATTTATATATTTATTTGCAAGGAGAGAGGAAGGGAGGGAGGGAGGGAGGGAGGAAGGGAGAAAGAGAGAGAGAGAGAGAGAGAGAGAGAGCGCATGCCAGGGCCTCCAGCTGTTGCAAACAAACTCCAGAAGCATGTGCTGCCTTGTGGGCATCTGGCTTATGTTGGTCCTGGGAATCCAACTTGTTGTCTTTTGGCTTTGCAGGAAAGCACCTTAACCACTAAGCCATTTCATGTTATGCTTTTTTTTTTTTTTTCGAGGTAGGGTCTCACTCTGGCTCAGGCTGACCTAGAATTCACTATGTAGTCTCAGGGTGGCCTTGAACTCTCGGTGATCCTCTTACCCTGCCTCCCAAATCCTGGGATTAAAGGCATGCACCACCACAGCCAGCTCATTTCATGTTATTCTTGTACATAAAGTCTTTTCTCTGAGGCTCTGAAGACATAAGCTTTAGTTACCAAATCAGGACCGCTAAACTCCTAGATACGAATCAAAATCACAATTAGTTACTCTCTTTATATCATAAAAAAGCAGAATATGGGCTGGAGAGATGGCTTAGTGGTTAAGTTGCTTGCCTGCAAAGCCTAAGTGCCCAAGTTCAATTCCCCAAGACACACATAAGCCAGATGCACAAGGTGGCCCATGTGTCTGACCTGCAATTCACTATGGAGTCTCAAGGTGGCCTCGAACTCACAGCGATCCTCTTACCTCTGCCTCCCAAGTGCTGGGATTGAAGGCATGCGCCACCATGCCTGGCTTAAAATATTTTTGTTTTTTAAAAAAGCAGAATGCCAGGAAAGAGAAAAATAGTTTAGCTATTAGTGAGAGTACCTGTGAGTAAAGATAGTTTAAAACTTATGGCTTGATTGACAAACAATAGGGAAAGTGTACAATTAATTTCACATAGCAGACCTCTTTCTGATTGTGCCTGGGAAGGTGTTGTGCCCCAGTTTAGATTCTGAGAAGTGAGCTCCTGTGGTCAGCAGCAGGGAGGACTAGGTAGGAGCTGTAAGAATGGAATGCATGACCCTTGCTATGAGAGAGCTGAAGTTGGAAAGGTCTAGCAGGAAGGTCCCAGGAGAACCCACAAAACCATCTTTAAGAATGACTCAGCCTTAAACATCTGCCAAAATCCAGAGTGCAAAGCCATCTTAAAATAGTACCAGCCAAGCAAGAACTTCTGCTTCCCTTTTCTCACCTGCTCCTCCCTGGTGCACCAAGGCAGAGGGGTCAGCAGCAGCAGCTGAGAATGTGACAGGAGTTGAACCCACAAGGAATTTCCTATGCAGCCTTTTGTGTAGGCAGGCAGGTGGCCTGCCTACAATGCCCCCACTGTGTAAAGCAGGGAGGAGGAAAATCCTATTCATATTCATATTTTAGTTTAGCTTTCTAATTTTTTTTTTTTTTTCTGAGGTAGGGTCCCACTCTGGCCCAGGCTGACCTGGAATTCACTATGGAATCTCAGGGTGGCCTCGAATTCAACAGCGATCCTCCTACCTCTGCCTCCCAAGTGCTGGGATTAAAGGCGTGCACCACCACGCCCAGCTCTAAATATTTTATATTGATTTATTTACTTATTTGAGAGACAGAGAGGAAGAGAGAAAGAAGCAGACAGACAGACACAGAGAGAATGGGCACTCCAGCTACTTCAAAGAACTCCAGACATGTGCACCACCTTGTGCACCTGGCTTACGTGGGCCCTGGGGAATTGAACCTAGGTCCTCAGGCTTCACAGGTAAAAGCGCCTTAACTGCTAGGCCATCTCTCCAGCCCTATTTTAGCTTTTTTGAGACAGCTTCAAACTCAGAAAGTAACTGAGACTGTCTTTGAGTGCTCCATTTTTTCTGCTTCTGTTTCCAAAATGCTAGATTATAAGTGTGCCTCACCAATTTTAATTTTAATTCTTTTTTTCATGATTTCATATATATATATATATATATATAGTATTTTGATCATGTTCATTCTCCATTCTACTCTCTTACCTTTGCCCCCACACTCACTGATTGCTTTCTTCTTCCCAAGTAGTCACCTTCTACTTTCGTGGTTTTTTTTTTTTTTTTGTAATGACCCAAAGAGTTTATTTGGGGTTACTTACATGATCATGGGTGAATGCTATTGACCATAGCAGGGGCAACCTACCAGTGGCTACACTACTGAAGGAAATGTCTCCTTCCAGCAACTATTAACTGCCAGCAGCTCTTCAGGGAGGAGTTGGTGTGGGGGAGGGAGGGCTCATAAGCCCATCCCCCATCCAGGACAGAATGTTGATGAGCTCAATCTTGTGCAGGTGACCACAGCAGCTGACAGTTCAAGACTGCAGCAGCAATGTCACGTTTGGAAGACAACATTCCATAGCGTCCCTCCCTTTCCTCCGGCTCTTCCACTACGTTCCCTGAGCCCCGGAAAGGGTAATACAGATGTCTCGGGTAAGACTGAGCATGCAGCAGTCATTCGCTCTCAGTGCTTTGACCATTTATGAGTTTCTGCAGTTACTGCAGCCCATTACAAGAAGCTTCTCTGATCAGAGCTGAGAACAGCATGAATCAATGGGTAAAAAAGATGTTCATAGACGGGCGAGGTGGCGCACTCCTTTAATCCCAGCATTGCGGAGGCATAGGTAGGAGGATCACAATGAGGTCCAGGCCACCCTAAGACTACATAGTGAATTCCAGGCCAGCCTGAGCTAGAGTGAGACCCTACCTTAAATGAACAAACAAACAGACAAACAAAAAGATATTCAGAAAACAGTGTGGTGAGCACAGTATGCTCATTTAGCAAAAAATAGCATTTTCTTCACTCCACATGTTCTCCTCATGGGCTTTCGACTAGGTTTATGGTACTAAGCATGAACTCCCTCTTATGGAGCAGGCCTCAAACCCAGTCATAGAGTGGTTGGCTGTCTGCATAATGGTCATGCCACTATTGCACCAGTTGGCATAATTTGCCTGAAGGGTTCATGGCTGAATAAAATTGCTGATGACTTTCCTACCCTGACAGATTGCATAGCACCTTTTAGAACTATGAAAGCTAGCCAGCAAGGAGAAAGTCCTTTACTTTTTTTTTTTTGGAAAAATCCCATTTTTAATGAAAGTTTTAGTGTTGATTAAAATAATCACCAGGGCTTTGGCATTTCATGTTCCAGATTGTATAATGTGACTTTTTTTTTGGGGTGGGGGAGAGGGGTCTTGATGGAGTGTTTCACTCTAGCCAAGGCTGACCTGGAATTCACTATGTAGTCTCAGGGTGGTCTTGAACTCACAGTGATCCTCCTTCCTCTGCTTCCTGAGTGCTGCGATTAAAGGTGTGTACCACCATGCCCAACACTTGAATACATTTTCAAAAATATTTAATTAATTTATTTATTTAAGAGAGAGAGAGAGAGAGAGGCAGATAGAGAAAAAGAAAATGGGTGTACCTAGGCCTCCAGCCACTGCAAATGAATTCCAGATACATGTATCACTCTGTGCATCTGGTTTACGTAGGTACTGGGGAATCGAACCTGGTCCTTAGGCTTCATAGGCAAGCCCCTTAACCAATAAGAAATTTCTCCAGCCCCGAATACATTTTTTTTCTGAGGGAGAGTAGAAAGTAAGGATCCCTTGAGTCCATGATTGGGCTTCATTTTTTCTGTGTCTTTAACATCTTCCTGTATTTGCCTCCATGAACAAGTACTAAAACATGTTCGAAGTCATGTCTGTTCTTAAAAACCCTCCTTGTCAGGTGTGGTGGTGCACACCTTTAATCCCAGCACTTGGGAGGCAGAGGTAGGAGGATCACGGTGTTTGAGGCCACCCTGAGACTACACAGTGAATTCCAGGTCAGCCTGGGCTAGGCCGAGACCCTTCCTCAAAAAACAAAAACAAAACCTTCTCTTCACGTTCTGTTCTGCTATGGTGGCCTGTCTTTTTGGCCACCACTTTTTTGTTTCTTTTTCCTGTTTTTCTTTTTCTTCAGTGTTAGACATGTAACCCAGTGCCTGGAACATGCCTAGCAGATGCTCTACCACTAATTCGCACCCCCCCCCTCCAGTCCTCTCTTCCCTTTTAAGGTCAGGCTTACAGAAACAATTGACTATTTGGCAGAGCTGTCTGTCCCAGGACCCTGAATTTTTCACTTCAGTACTGGACATGTGATTCTCCCCTACAGAACACAGTGGCTGATCTCTATAGAAATAATGGCTGTCCAAGGAACAGGCCTGTGTCATGGACAGTGACCATTCAAGCACTTCATGAGGTTGCTTGTCAGAATCTGGAGGATGGGAGCTTTGAGCAATCTAGATTCTAGTCTAACTGCTGTGTTCAACATGCCCCTGTAAGAGTAAGCATTTCTAGTATCTGTTACTGTAATCTTCACTTCGTACACTGCTGATAGTGCTGTAGTGATTAGATGATCAGGACAAAGCTCCCCTCTTCTTGTTCCCTGTTCCTCTTGTCCCCTGTTTTCCACTAGACCCCTTCTTCTTTCTAACTAGGCCCTCTTCTGCTTTGATAGCATCTTCCCCCCTCCTCCACCATCTATGATGGAATGTTAATGAGCCCAGTATCATGCAGGTCTTGTGCAGGGAATGACAGCCGCTGTGAGGTCATGAATACAGTGGCCATTTCCTGTCCAGAAGACAGTGTTCCAAAGCACTCCTCCCCATCTCCAACTCTTCCATTCTTCCTGCTCCGTCTTTCTCCATGTGCATGCAACAGTTTTCTTTGTTGCCTGTGCTTTTAGTGATGTAGCAAAGAAACCAAGTCAGTTAACCAAATCCATTATGAACCACGCTATTTGGAATCACACTTGACTTGTGAATAATACTGTCTGAACATTTGTTGCATGTGTAAAGGTTTGTTAACTTTTTTCATTCCTTTGTTCCTTTGCTTATCCTTCCTTCCTTCTTTCTTTCCTTTCTATTTTTAAATTTTTTGGTTTATTTTTATTTATTTATTTGAGAGTAACAGAGAGAGAGAGAGAGAGAGAGAAGAGGCAGATAGAGTGAGAGAGAGAGGGAGAGAATGGGCATGCCAGGGCCTCCAGCTACTGCAGATGAACTCCAGATGCATGTGCCCCCTTGTGCATCTGGATAATGTGGGTCCTGGGGAATCGAGCCTCGAACCGGGGTCTTTAGGCTTCACAGGCAAGGGCTTAACCACTAAGCCATCTCTCCAGCCCTATTTTTTTTTTTTTTTGAGGTAGGGTCTCACTCTGGTCCAGGCTGACCTGGAATTAACTATATAGTCTCAGGGTGGCCTCAAACTCATGGTGATCCTCCTACCTCTGCCTCTCGATCCTTTATGTTTTGAGACAGAGTCTTATGTAGCCCCAGCTTGCTTTGTAGTCCAGCTTGCTATGTAATCCAACCTCAGCACTGCTACCTCAGCCTCCTGAGTGTGGCATGCCATCACACCCAGCTTATGTACAAGCTTTTGTGCAGATGAATGTTTTCCCTTGGCTCAAGTATCTGCCTAGATGGAAACTTTTTGGTTTTATGCTAGCTGTGTTGAGCTGTGTCATTTTACATTCCCATCAACAATGTACCCAAGTCTCAATTTTTCCACATATTCACCAAAAAAATTGTTATTTTATCTTACGGTAAGTAATCCTATAGGTTTTAAATGACATCAAATTTTGGTTTTGTTTTTTATTTTTCCGATGGCTAATGCACTAAGCATCTTTTCATGAGCTTCTTTACTATTTATGAATCTCTGTGAAAAATGTCTGTTTGGATTCTTTGCCCTCTTTTCTTTCTTCTTTTTTGAGGCAAGTCAAACAGACTATTTTTTTTTTTTTTAATGAGAGAGAGAAAATTGGCACTGCAGGACTTCCAGCCACTGCAAATGAACTCCAGACACATGTGTCACCTTGTGCATGTGGCTTATGTGGGTACTGGGGAATCAAACCTGGGTCCCTAGGCTTCTCAGGCAAAAGCCTTAACTGCTAAGCCATCTCTCCAGCCCCGTAAATACATTTTTTATGAGATATACAGAAGCATGTGTCACTTTGTGCGCATGTGCAACCATGCACACTTGCATCACCTTGTGCATTTGGCTTATGTGGGATCTGGGGAGTTGAACATAGGTCCTTAGGTTTTGCAGGAAAGTGCCTTAACCACTAAACTAAGCCATCTCTCCAGCCCCATCCTCTTATGCTATGAGAATAACGAGGTATGCTGCCTGAGTACAGAGACAGGAACTGTGTGTGATCCTGAGTGAGATCTGAGGATTACACCTCTTGACCTCTGGAGTCTTCCTCTTGGTGTCTTCTAGTTCCCTTCCATGTTGTACACTGAATGGTACTCCAGGGGTGCCCCCTGAAAACTTCTAGAGCATTCTCTCTCAGGGAAAGTTCTCTCTGGAAATGTGCTTTGTGAATTTCCACTGCTTGGTGTCACTCATTGTATTAGTCAGGCTTCTCTAGAGGAACAGAACCAAGAGTGAATTGTATTAAAAAGAGAATTTATTGGATTAGTTTACAGCAGTCCAACAATAGCAGTCTGCAGGCTTGAGAGTTAAGGAACCCAGTAGCTTCTCAGTCCACATGGCTGGATGCCTCAGCAGTCCCAGTCCAGCACTGAAGGCCTGGGGGCTTCCTGGAGAGCCGCTGCTCTTCAGCCCATGCTTGAAGGCTGAGGAAACTTGGTTCCAATTCCAAGGAAGAATAAGCTGAACAGGATAGATGTATGTGCAAGTGAAGGCGCTCAGCAGCAAGCAGCACAGGAAGCCAGGTGGGAGGAAAGGGCTCTTTTTTTCCCAGAGCTTCCTTATATAAAGCCCCCTCTCTGGGAGGAGAGCCACCACTCTAGGAAGAGGGCTCATTCTGGGCAAAGGACTTCCTCCTTCCTGGAAGCAACCTCAGAGACGCAACCAAGAGAAATGTCTGTGGATTCTTACACAGACCAAGTTGACAACAGAACTTAACCATCACACTCACCTTCTCAGCTCTACCTGCTCCCATCTGGTTCCTCTCCTTCAGGCACAACTTGGAAACTCTCAGGCAGACAGGTGGACAATTGAAAGAGAGTCCATGTCTTTTCTGTCTTTCAGATAGCGTATACTTTTTTCTATTGCCTGACATCAATATTTTTTTCTTTTCATTGGCATATACTCACTGTACATAGCACTGGTTTTCATAAGAACATTTTCACATAAGCATCTAGTGGCTTTGACCATATTCCCCCATTTTCACCTCCTCTTTACCCTCCCTCCTCCCGTTAGTCCTCTTTATGCCCCTAAAATGCTTCACCCATACTTTCAGGTAATATATACATACATAACTTTATATATCTATATAAAATCTAGGATCTACAAATAGTAGAACATATATTTGTCTTTTTGAGTCTGACTTAATTCCCTTAATATGGTAATCTCTAGTTAGGTCCAGTTTTGAGCAAATGACATAATTTTGTTTCTTTGACTAAAACTAGATTTTGTATTTATGCTACATTTTCTTGACCCACCCCTCTGTTTGGGAGCACATAGATTGATTCCATAAGTTAGCTATTGTGAGTAGTACTGTCATAAAATGGATGTGCCAATATCTCTTGAATGAGCGCGTGTAGCTAAAATGCTCCTGTGTGATGTAGGTAACAATCAGCAGAGTGAAGAGCTAACCTACCAAAAAGAAGAGACTTGTAGGGCTGGGGAGGTGGCTTAGCAGTTAAGGCACTTGCCTGTAAAGCTAAAGGACCAAGGTTCAGTTCCTCAGGATCCATGTAAGCCCGATGCACAAGGTGGCGCATGCATCTGGAGTTCATTTGCAGTGTCTGGAGGCCCTGATGTGTCCATCCTCTCTTCTCTGTTTCTCTGTCTCTCAAATAAATAAATAAATAAAATAAAATATTAAAAATATTAAAAAGGAAGAGACTTGTAGACCGTATTGGTTAGCATCCACATTTTTCTCTTGAGATGACATACAAATGGCCAACACGTATATGAAGAAATGCTTAAGATCACTAATCATCAGGGAAAATCAGTTCAGGCCCAAAGCAAGATTCATCTTTCATCTGTTAGAATGGCTATTGACAATACAATCTGAGGAGAGATGGCTTAGCTGTTAAGGCGCTTGCCTGCAAAGCCTAGCAACCCAAGTTCAGTTCCCCAGTACCCACGTAAAGTCAGGTGCATAAAGTGGTATATGTGTCTGGAGTTTGTTTACAGCAGCGAGAGGCCCTGGCATTCCATTCTCTCCCTCTCCCCCTCTTTCACTCTCTGTTGTTCTCTCTCTCTGAGGGGTGTGGTGGCACACGCCTTTAATCTTAGCCAACATAGGAGGATCACTGTGAGTTTGAGGCCAGCCTGAGACTACATAGCTAACTTCTGGTCAGCCTGGGCTAGAGCAAGACCCTACCTCAAAAAAACAAACAAACAAACAAACAAACAAAAAAACAGATTAAAAAAAAAAGACAACCTGAGTGTGTGGTGGTGCACAAATGTAATCCCAGCACTCCAGCATTTGGGAAACTGAGACAGGAGGACTGCCATAAGTTTGAGGCCAGCCTGGGCTAGTGAGTTCACTATAAAAACACAAACGATAAGAAATATGGGTAAGAATGTGAAGAAAAGGGAATCCTTCCATACTGCTGGTGGTAAAATAATGTAATAGGTACAGCCATTATGCAGGATAGCAAGGAGTTTCCTCAAAAAATTAAAACCAGATCTACCATATGATCCAGCAATCCCACTATTGGGCAAATATCCCAAATAATGAAATTGACTGCTGAAGTGACAGCACTGTTCACAATAGCCAAGAAATGGAAACAGCCTAGGTACCCACCACAGAATGAACAGGTAAAAATGTGGTGCTTATACATGCTGGGGTATTGTCAGCCTCAAAGAGGGAGGGGATCCTGGCATTAGTAATGACATGGACAGGTTTGGAGGACATTATGCTGAGGGACACAAGCACTGCATGAAGAAACAAATGTCACATGACCTTGCTTAGGTGCGGAAGGTTAATGAAATGGTAGCAATTAGAAGCTGTGTTGGAATTAGAGAGATGTTGGTCCAATGATAAAAAATTTCAACTAGGAGCAGTAATACCAAGACATTTACTAGATATCACACTGACTACAGCTAACAATATGCACCATGTATTTTAAAATCGCTTTATAAAAAAGCAGATTTTGAATGTTCTCACAAAAGATGGCAAATAGGGCTGGAGAGAGGGCTTAGTGGTTAAGCGCTTGCCTATGAAGCCTAAGGACCCTGGTTCGAGGCTCAGTTCCCCAGGACCCACGTAAGCCAGATGCACAAGGTGGCACATGCATCTGGAGTTTGTTTACAGTGGCTGGAGGCCCTGGCGCGCCCATTCTCTCCCTCTCTCTCTCTCTCTCTTTGCCTGTTTCTCTGTCTGTCTGTCTGTCACTCTCAAATAAATAAATAAAAATAAACAAAAAAGGTGGCAAATAGCTTGGTTGTCCATTTTAGTAGACAAAGTGGATTCTTAATGAGTAGATGAACATGCTGTATATCATAAATACATACTACTTGTTTTTATTTATTTATTTAGCTTTTTGAGACAGGGTCTTGCTATGTACCCCTGGCTGTCCTGAAACTTGCTATGTGGTCCAGGCTGGCCCACACTTGTAATGACCTCCCTGCTTCTGCTCCTGGGTGTACCATTACCCACGGAAACAATTTTTAGTTGTCAAGTGAAAAGGTCCATTTAGGGCTGGAGAGATTGCTCAGTGGTTAAAGCACTTGCCTGCAAAGCCTAACTACCAGGGTTCAATTCCCCAGTGCCTATGTAAAGCCAGATTCACAAAGTTATTGGGCCCTGGTGCACCCATTCGCTCTCGTTCTCTCTCTTCTCTCTCCCTCTCTCTGCTTGCAAATAAACAAATAAAAATAGTTTTAAAAGTCCATTTAACATTATTTGTTGATCCTTCATGAAAACCAGAAATTGGGCATCAGTACAAGCATGGCATCCTTTTCAGCATGAGATGCATGGCTTGGAGAAATAGGCTGATACACTTTAACATGTTTGGACTTCTGATCTATACAGCAAATGAAAGTTGGCTTGAAGTGCAATACTTTTGAAAGACACTCATCCTTTTAACAAGCTAAGGTTTGCACTCTTATTGCTTTATATTCTGAGCAATTGATTTGTAAACTTGAGCAAAATTTAGGTCTCTTAGGAAGGAATTGTTTCTGTCGGTTGGCATAGCTTGCTGATGTTTCTGACATTTTAAGGTTGTTATCCATTGACATTATGATAAGTTGTGACATTTTATTGCAGTAGTTGGTTATAAAGGATGGCATAAAGAAGCTGTGATGAGGCTTGCACTCAAAGACAAATGCAGTGATTACACTTTGCACATAGCCTAGCATCAGGAACTATACGAGCGTCTAAGGATACAAGACCTGAAGGCATCAGTGCATAGGGTTTGCCTCCTCATGTGTCTGAAGCCGGGTCTGTATTACTTTATCATTTGATATCTCGAATTTGCTATTGGAATTGAAGTTATTCGTTTGGGGAGCAATAAAGAAATTCCAATTTGAACTTCCACGCATCTTTTAATCAAAAATTTCCCAAAGCACAAGAGTAAAAGGGTAAAAGTTGCCATGTTTCATTAGTTTTATTCTTTTGAATGTTGTTAGCCGAAAGCTCTGTGTGAAATTATTAGAAGACAAGTTTTCAAATGGTTGTAAAAGGAGGTGTATATGCGGGGACTCACTGAAAGGGCATTATTTAAAAAAAAGAAATTTCTGGCCACCCAGATCTCAGGGTATAGCTATACCCATTCAAGGATAGAGAATCCACCATCTGTATGATTATTTTTACATCTGAACTTTTTTTTTATACACCAGAGAGACTCAACACTTTCAGGGTCATTGGCCCAGCATGTAGTAGAGTACCCTATGCAATAGGTTCCAATTAATATGGCCGTGTTCAATGGCCCCGCATCAGCAGTGACGGGTAACTTCTTTCCCACTTGGTTTTATGTGGGCCTGCTTTGTTGCAGCTGCAATCAGGCTTATCGCCTCTTTGATAAAAATTTCAGTTTCCCCAGAGAGATGCTTTCAACTTTATTAAGCATTGAAGTCTACACATTTGTTCTTTTATGGGAGAACAGATCAAAAGCGCTTCCTAAGGAAGTAATCTGTTAAATTAGGATAGTACTTGTATCTCTGCCAATAATGTTTTTCTGTAATGAAAACCTGAGAACCTGTGTCCACTGGCTAGACTATTATGAACTTTTCAGCATTTAACAGAAGTTTTTATCTTCCCCTCCCCCACCTTTTTTTTTTTTTTTTTGAAAGTAAATAGGGCTCCTTGATTCTATTTAACAAGTTCTTTAGCATGCTGTGTCCTTTTGGCTGTGGTTAGGAAAACCTCCATCTAGGGTTAGTGATAGGGAACTGACAATCAAGAATACTATTATCAAGGATAAAATCAAGTTGTGGTAGAAAGAAAAGCCTGCAGTTTTCAGTCTTTTCTGTAGCATTAACTTACTGTGAAAACTTGAGCAAGGTACTTAATGTTTCTTTCTTTCTTTCTTTCTTTCTCTTTCTCTCTTCCTCTCTTTCTTTCTTTCTTTCTTTCTTTCTTTTTTGTTGTTGTTTTGTTTTGTTTTTCGAGGTAGGGTCTCACTCTATCCCAGGCTGACCTGGAATTCACTATGTAGTCTCAGGGTGGCCTCGAACTCACGGCAATCCTCCTACCTCTGCCTCCTGAGTGCTGGGACTAAAGGTGTACACAATGTTTCTGGACCATGGTTTCCTCATTGTTGAAAAGGAAAGATGGTTGACCTGATAGCTAAGACTTTCGTAGAATCTGAAATTCTCTAATTCTAAATCTTGACCAGAATATATTAGACATATCCCACAGTACCTTGTTTGCATATTATAGTTACATTTCCTTGGTGTTGCCTGCCTACTTTTATTCCAGTTTTAGTTTGGCAATGGAATAAAGTGGCACTGTTATATGGATGGATTGGAATGAGATATATCTGGAACCTTGGGTAAAGTCGGAATAATACTGACTCAGAAACAGAAAGAAGATGAGACAGTCTCACCGGTCCCATAGTCCCAAGCCCCCTTTTTTTGAGGTAGGGTCTCACTCTAGCCCAGGCTGATCTGGAATTCACTCTGTATTCTCAGGGTGGCTTTGAACTCATGGTGATTCTCCTATCTCTGCCTCCTGAGTGCTGGGATTAAAGGTGTGCACCACCACACCTGGCACTTCCACCCTTTTTAAAAAGATTTAAAAAAAAATAAAAAGAACATCTGGCTTCGATACTGAGCATGGCTGATCTTGTTTATATCACTGTGCTCTCCATCATGTCCACACTCTGGGACGGAAACTCAAACACATACACGTAGCTCCAAAGTCACTGAGGACTCTTTGGCAAGGGGGCTGTGAGTTGAATCTAGGATCTCATGAACATAGAGAAGTGCTCTACCACTGAACTCTATCCCCAGCCTTTTACAAAATTTTCATTTTGAGAGAGGGTCTTATTAAGTTACCCAGGATAGAATTGAACTTATTCTGTATCCCAAGCAGTCCTTGAACTTGGAATCCTTCTGCCTCAGCCTCCTGAACATCTGGCATTACAGATCTATGCCCCCAGATCTGGCTTTAGGATGCTTAAAAAAACTTTACCAAGGGGCTGAATGGATGGATGGCTCAGCAGGTAAGAGTGCCTATTGTTTAAGCATGAAGACCTGAGTTTAATCCCCAGCACCCATGTTAAAAGCCAGGCATGGCCCTGAATGCCCTGTAACCCCAGTGCTGGGGGAGGCTTAGATGGATGGCTGAGGCTGCGGTTCAGTGAGAGCTTCTGTCTCAAGGAAGTGAGGTAGGAGAGCAATGGAGGAGGACACTAGACGCTCCTTCTCCAGCCTCTGTACATGAGCACATAGGGCATGAGCATCTGCACACATGAGTGTACACACCACACACATACAACACCCACTACATGCACACAGCAAAAACCTTACCAAAATATCTTGAATTGTCTTAAATTTTTTTTATTAAAAAAAATCTACCTAGCTGGTGTGGTGGTGCACGCCTTTAATCCCAGCACTTGAGAGGCAGAGGTAGGAGGATCGCCATGAGTTCGAGGCCACCCTGATACTCCATAGTGAATTTCAGGTCAGCCTGGGCTACAGTGAGACCCTACCTAGAAAAAAAAAAATTCACCTTTTCTTTCTCCCTCCCTCCCTTCCTCCTTCCCTCTCTTCCTTCTTTCCTTGTTTTCTTTCTTCCTTCCTTTCTCCCTTCCTCCCTCCTTCCTTCCCTCCCTCCCTTTCTCCTTCCATCCTTTTCTTCTCTCTCTCTCTGTCTTCTTTCTCTTCTTTTTTTTTTGGCTGAACCCAGTTCACTGTTCAGCCCAGACTGGCTTTGAATTCGCACATGACCCTCCTGCCTCAGGGTCCTGAGTGCTAGAATTAGAAGTATGTTTTATCACACCCAGTTTTCACATTATTGATTTCAATCAGAATATACAAATGGTGGGGGCTAAAGAGATGGCTAAGCGGTGAAGGTGCTTGCCTGTGAAGCTTAAAGAAAGGGCCCAGTTTCGACTTCCCAGAACCCATGTAAGACAGATGCACGTGGCAATCCATGCATCTGAAGTTCATTTGCAGTGGCTAGAGGCCCTGGTGCACACATTCTCTCTCTCTGTAATAAATAAATAAAAATAAAATATTAGAAAAGAATTTAGAAATGGGATTTTATTGAGACAGATGACCAGCTAGTCCAGGCTGGTCTGGAACTCACTTTGTGGTCCAGGCTGATCTTAAACTTATGACCTTGTTGATCTTTGGGATTACGGTCTCTCCAATAGCAATTGTTAGTATATTTCTTTTCCTTCTTCTTAAGCCTTCTCATTCTATATTCTCCCTCCTCAATTATATATGCTGAAGAAATAGCAATTTGCCGTGTAGTTTTCCCTTGTTCCCTAGGTCCTTGTAAATTAGTAGTGTGATCTAAAGGCCCAGCTTGGTTTGCTTCAGGTTTGCTTTGTGACAAGGATTCTGCAAGGGCGGTGCTGAGCAGTTTCATCAGAAGCCCATGGAGTCTG
Organism: Dipus sagitta; assembly: GCA_036346955.1. NCBI lineage: Eukaryota > Metazoa > Chordata > Mammalia > Rodentia > Dipodidae > Dipus > Dipus sagitta. The sequence goes on along the minus strand of CM070781.1, from coordinate 91,356,220 downwards.
CTGTCTCTCTTTTCACAACTGCTGATACTAATAACGGTCATTGGTTAGGACAGAGGCACTAAACTGTCAGTGGTTACAAATGTTAATATTCTTTTCTATTACTGTTTATGAACATGTACACCCAAGTAAAATTAATGCCCTATGAAATCTTTAGTTGTATGTGGTGGTTCATGCCTTTAATCTCAGCACTCAGGAGACTGAGGTGGGAGGATTGCTATGAGTTCAAACCCAACCTGGGCTGCAGAGTGAGTTCTGGGTCAGCCTGAGCTAGAGTGGGGCCCTGCCTCAAAAAATAAACTCCTCAAACCAAAAAATAATCATATTTAATAACTCTGTCTTCCACATACAATCAGGCATTTAGTTGATATTGATTGGATTGAATTTAGTATGCTAGCACCTTGGCCTTATTGCATGATGTGTATAAACTGAAAATTTATAAGTATATTCACAATAAAGAGAAGTTGTAAGTCAAAAATTATATGACTTACTGGGCTGGGGAGATGGCTCAGTGGTTAAAGGCACTTGCTTGTAAGTCTGCTGGTCTGGATTTGATTCCCCAGGACCCACGTAAAGCCAGATGCACAAAGTGGAACATGCATGTGGAGTTTGTTTGCAGCAGTAGGAGGCCCTCATTTTCTCTCCCTCCCTCCTTCCCCTCTGTCTAATAAATACAAGTTTTTTTTCTTTTTTAAAAAATATTTATTTATTTGAGAGAGTCAGAGAGAATGAGAGAGAGAGAGAGAGAGAGAGAGAGAGAGAGAATGGGCACGACAGGGCTCTATCCACTGCAAATGAACCCCAGACGCATGCGCCACCTTGTGCATCTGGCGTACATGGGTCCTGGGGAATCAAACCGAGGTCCTTTGGCTTTGCAGGCAAATGCCTTAACCGCTAAGCCATCTCTCCAGCCCTAAATACAAGTTTTAAAATGTGGGTTATAAAAAAGAAAAAAATCACCTGCAAAGAAAACACATGCATTACAATTACAAACTGAATGGCACACCATGGAATTCTTTTTCACACCTATCCAAATGGGTCACAGATTGTGCACAGAGGCTGTACACCCCCTACCACAACTGCCCAACTGATTTAGCTGAGACTCAGGACCAAGGAGAGGAAAGGTTTTTGACTGGAGAGACACAAATGTTCCTGATAATGTGGCACTGTGTAAGGGTATAGGCTAAGCTGCTGTAACAAAGAGGGCCAAACGCAATACTCATGTAAGACAGAAACTCACTCAGTCAGATAGCAGCTCAGGCTTGACTGGTGGCAGTCCAGGGCAGGTAGGAAGCTGCATTCTTTAGAATAACGTGAGGATTCTAGGTCCTTCTGTCTTGATGCCTTTACCATTCATTAAGGTGTTGCTGTCTTTATGTTCAAGACAGGTTTGTCACTGCCGTGTTGCCATTCCTGTTCAAACTCTGGTCCCCATGGTCCCTCACTCTTCACATGCTGGCCTCTGCTCCTCTCTGTGGTGGTCCGTGGCTACTTCTGGTGGCTGTCTAGGGCCCAGCTATGGTTGGCTTCTCTTGGAAACTCTTGTTGCTTTCCATGTGGCTGTCTTCTTGCCTTAGGTTCACAAGGCTTTTCCTCTGCATGTCATCAGAGAGCTCGATGCAGTAATTATTTTTATTGATGTCCAAATCATGCTATCTTTAAGTATTAGGAGTTTCTTCCGTTTGAGTCCTGAGCCCTTAGGACAAGTCACAGTGTCTTTGATAGTTCTATTGTTTGCTGGTATTTACATACATATGTATATATATTTGAGGTAAGCCCAACAGATGGCCTTTTGATAAGAGAGAGAGAGAGAGAGAGAGAGAATTGGCATGCCAGGGCCTCCAGCCACTGCAGTTAAACTCCGGACTCATGTGCTCCCTTGTGCACATGTGTGACACTGCACACTTGCATCACTGTGTCCCAGCTGAAACCACAGAGGAATTAGGGAAATGAGCAAGAGTGCTTCTTTCTTAGTGAATCTGATATCAGCACAAGGGTGAAGGAGATAGACACAGAGGACACTCAACACCTACCAAACTAGAGATCTAGAGGCTCCTAATTGCCCATCACTAAAGTAGACTTAAAATACACCCAACATGGCTCAGGGAATTTTGTGGAAGAGGGGGCAGAAAGATTGTTAGAGCTACAAGTTGGGACATTCTGCACAGAGACATTGCCTCTCTCTCCCTCCACAATGCATGACCCGCAATCCCCATGGGGTTGACCTGCAACTGCAATGAGGAAGGCCTGTTCAGAAAAGGGGCAAGGAGGAGGGAAAGGATGGTACCAATATGTGTTGTTTACATACAAAATATGTCCATATGTGACAATGAAAAAAATTATTTATTTATTTGACAGAGAGAGAGAGAGAGAGAGAGAGAGAGAGAAGAGGCAGATAGAGAGAGAAAGGTTGGCGGGGGGAATGGGTATACCAGGGCTTCTAGCCACTGCATATAAACTCTAGACACATGTGCCACCTTGTGCATCCAGTTTTACGTGGGTCCTGGGGAATCGAACCTGGGTCCTTTGGCTTTGCAGACAAGTACCTTAAGATGCCCAAGATCATCTGAGACCTTTCCTGCTCCAGCACTGAGATCACTCATTGTTCCGAGGAACTCAATGTTGGAAGATGGTTTGTAGAGACCCCAGTTTGAATCTTTTTTTTTTTTTTTTTTTTTTTTTTTTTTTGGTGGTGGGTGTGGTGGGTGGTGGTGGGCACAGTTTGAATCTTGAGGAGTGTTCATTGCTGTTTCATTGGTTATTCTTCCTAGACATTGTAAGTGAACCCAGCAAGGTATACTTAAATCTTTCTTAAAAGAAAGCAAAACATGGTGGCAAAAGTCTATGATCCCAACACTTGGCAGGTTAAATCAGGAGGACTGTGAGAGAGGAGAGAAGGAAGAAAAGGAGAGGGATGAAGAACGACAAAGAAAGAGAGAGAGAGAGAGAATATAAATGAGTTCATAGTACTTTAAGATTATATTGCTTTTTCTTTAATTGTATATTTATATCTTTTATACCACAGTAAAAAATACTGGTCCCTGGTGGCATAAATGTAATCATTTTCTTTACCCTACATTGTATATTCAGAATAACATAACCATTCTTAGCACTAACAATGTAATTACGGAAAATTGTTCATGTTTTTTACAAAATTTATTTATTTTGGTCAGGGTGTATCCAACGAAGTAGACGAAATCTTCTTGTTTTCACTTCAGTTGAAATGATTCTTCCTTATGTGATTATGCACAAATTTGGTTTGTTTTGTTTTAGATTGTAGAGCTTGCTTTACAAATTAAATTGTATCTCTTGAGAGCGTGTTTTGGAGGTTCTAGCAGGGGAGCGCAGCTGCTCCTGTACCCTTGGCTGGAGACCGGTCCTCCTCTATTTGGGGAAGGTCGTCCTCTTCGGCCAAGCGCACAGCATTGGGAGGGACGCACGGCCAAGCGCACAGCATTGGGAGGGACGCACGTGGAGCGGTGAGGGAGGAAGGGGACACCCGCCCAGCCAGCCAGATCAGCCCAATCAGCCCTGGCGATCAATGGGGTGACAGATGTCGCAGCCAGATCTCCCTCACGTCCTAAATTGTATCTTTGAATTACATAATACAATGACGTAGGTCCCAAGAAGACTCCCCAGCAGTGTATGTTCAAAGACACTCTCTGTCTTCTTTGCATTTTTTCCCTTGTCACCAGATGCAGTCATTGAAAAGCCATTTTGTATTAGCTTTCCATTAAAAACTAAGCAAAACATGTATATGTTTGTATTCCCCTCCCCTTTAAAAATAAATGATAATGAATGGGCTTAGTGGTACATATGTAATCCCAGCACTTGGGGGGTGGAAGCAAGAGAATGGGAGTTGAAGGTCATCCTCAGTTACATAGGACATTGGAGGACATCCTGGGCTACATGACACCCCGTCTTCCAAAAAAGAAAAAATGAAAACATGCAAACAGTTCTTCAACTGACTTTCATTCACTAGCCTAGATGTCTTGAGATCACTTTTTTGTTGTTGTTCTTTCAAGGTAGGGTCTGGCTCTAGCCCAGGCTGACCTAGAATTCACTATGTAGTCTCAGGGTGGTCTCGAACTCACCACCATCCTCCTACCTATGCCTCCCGAGTGCTGGGATTAAAGGCGTGCGCCACCACGACCAGCTTTAAGAGCACTTTTATAGCAGGGTATTAAAATAGTCTTACTTCCTTCTAGAGTTTCATAGTACTTTTTTGGGGGGGGCCTCAAGGTAGGATCTTGCCCTAGCCCAGGCTGGCCTTAAACTCACAGCGATCCTCCATCTCAGCATCCTGAGTGCTGGGATTAAAGGTGTGTACCACAATGCCTGGCCTTATAATAAGTTAATTTTTTTTTATTTTTATACTTGGCAATTAGTTACAGTTAATAGGTTTCATTATGACGTGTTCATGCATATTGTGTGATACTTTTTCTCTGGGGAGACACAAATATGTCCATTCACCCCTAATAGGGCTCAGATGACAGACCAAAGTATTATACCGAAATTCAACTTGGTGAATGTATTAGTCAGGGTTCTCTAGAGGAGCAGACTGCTAGAATGAATTATGTTAAAAAGGAAATTTATTGGATTAGTTTACAGTAGTCCAATAGTAGTTGCAGGCTCGAGAATCAAGGAGCCCGGGAGCTGCTCTGTCCATGTGGCCAGATGCCTCAGTAGTCCCGATCCGGCGCTGAAGGCCCGGAGGCTTCCTGAGGAGCTGCTGGGTTTCGATCCACGCGGGTCTTCAGTTGATGCTGGTCTTCAGTCCACGCTGAAAGGCAGCGAGCAGCTCTGGCAGCCACGTGGAAGGAAGGAAGGAAGGAAGGAAGGAAGGAAGGAAGGAAGGAAGGAAGGAAGAAGGAAGGAAGGAAGGAAGGGGCTCTTTTCATCCTGCAGAGCTTCCTTATATGAAGTCCCCCCTCTGAGCGGGGGCTGCCTGCTCTGGGGGAAGGGCTCACTCTGTGGGAAGGACTTCCTCCTTCACTTAATCCTCCTGGAAGCAACCTCAGAGACCCACCCGAAAGGGATTTCTGTGGATTACTAAACAGATCAAGTTGACAGCACCTTAACCATCACAGTGAACCAATGAGTTCATTGGGGTTGCTTATAGGAGTATGGGTGAGGGGTTACTTATAGGAGCACAGATGGCTCAAAGGCCACTGTATCACGGAAAGTCCCCCTAGCATAGGTGAGGACTCAGCAGACGCACCTGTGACCCACACCTGTGCACGTAGCTGGTGGAAGAGTCTCCTGCAGCAGCAGCTGTTTACTGCTTCTGTAACCTTAGGCTTGTGACCTTGTCACTTTCAGGTTTTTCCCAGACTTCTTTACTTCCCAAGTCTCCTGAGCCTCCTCCTCCCTCCTGAGGGAGTATCTCCATTCAGTGTTTCAATATGTCCCTGTAGCTTGCTCGTAGTCTCCCCTCCACCCCTGAGTTTTGTAGCGCTGAGCTCAGTGGCCATGACGTGGCACACTAAACTCAGTGGCTGTGTCTCAGTGGACTCAATTCAGTGCTTACCCGGAGTTCTGCGTGGTAGGTGGCTGCAGTCCTGCCCGCTGTGTGTTGCTGATTGATCACTGGCTCTGTGAGAAGGTCAGTGTCCTCACCTTGTGAGTTTACACACCTCTGTCATGGGAACGAACACTGCCCCAATACTGACTGCAAGCTACTTGATAGTGCCCCTGAGCATGAGGTTGGGAAGTGTGGCAAAAGGCACATCTACATATGGCATATCCAACGTTGGCACACAATGCTTGTAAGAAACAGTAAGTGCATAGGAGACAATAAAATGTGGTAAAACAATTAGAAAGGATGAATTTTGAATACTCATTACCTTTTAAGTATGTTTAATTGCTCTACATTTAATTTCATTTCCAACAGTGGTTGTACTTAACAACCAATTTGCTAAATTCCTGAAAATTTAACAATGGGTTCTTGGGAGTGGATACTAGCCAGCTCTAGTATATTCACCTGTTGTTGTACAGACATTTCTGTGAGGAGTTGCCTTGTACATGTGTCAGTTTTGTGTATTTTCCAGTGTGTGTTTGGGACAGACATGAGACGTGGGAGGAATGAGATAAAGAACAAATGCTTCTGTTGCTCAAATCTCTTTAAAGAGGGCTGCAGCATTTGGAATTCTCTCCAGAGTTTAGTTACTCAAGTCTTACTGGTTCAGCATATTGACGAGATTTATTTTCTGAGCTATGCAGCCTGTTGGGGGAGAAAAGTCATCAATGGTTGTTGCAGTCAGGTTCGCATTGCTGGCAGAAATCACCCAACCAAGAGCAGCTTGTGGGAAAAGAGGTTTATTTTGGCTTACAGGCTCTAGGGGAAGCTCCACAATGGCAGGGAAAACAATGGCATGAGCAGAGGGTGGACATCACCCCCTGGCCAATATAAGGTGTACCGTAGCAACAGGAGAGTTTGCCAAACACCGACAAGGGGACACTGGCTATAACACCCATAAGCCCACCCCAACAATACACTGCCTGTAGGAGGCATTAATTCCCAAATCTCCATCAGCTGGGAATCTAGCATTCAGAACATCTCAGTTTATGAATCAAACCACCACATTCTGCTCCTGGCCCCCATAAACCGATAACCATACTTGATTTAAAATGCAATGCATTCAGTCCAACTTTGAAACTTCCCATAGTTTTTAGCAATCCCAATGATGTTCAAACATACCCATAATCCAAGGTCTTTTAACTGATCCATAATACCCAAAACAAAAAAATCCCCCCAAACCCATAATGGCACAGAATAAACATTCACACTGCAAAGGATGGCATTGGGCATAGCAAAGAAAGATTCAACCAATACAAGATTTAAAACAAACAGGGCAAACATCAAACTCTGTAGCTTCAAGTCCAACAACTCTAGTTAGTGACAAATCTCCAAGTTCAATAATTCTAATCAGCATCAAATCTCTGGCATTCCAATCCTACCCCTCCAGCTAGGCTACTCACAGTCCTGTAAAACTTCATCAGGGCCAGCAGCTCTCCTTAGCAGCCATCTCGTGGTCCCGGCATCTCCACTGGGTCTGAACTGCAATCCACGGTTCATCCTCAGGCCCTATGGGGTCTCTATGCAGCCATCCAGCAAACCTGCTTCACACTGCCCATGGCCATTTCCAAAACACAAGACTATGTTGCAAACTCCATGACCCTCTCTTTTCTGCATTTCTTATACTCTACAATACCAGGTAGGGTGCCAATTTGTTAGTCCAGGGGGGAATAAAGCAGACTTTGAAGAACAGGACACTCCTTGAGCACTCAGGCCCTTTCAAAAGAGTCTACATTCTTCCTGTTGCCCCAGTGCAGGCCAGCTGGCCCAATCCCAATAGTTGTTCTCTCTCAAACAATTTGCAGGTAAATGTGCAGCAGTTTAGGCCTAAAGATTTCATTTTTTTCTGTGCCATATCCCTCTGCTCATACCAGTTCATTTCTACACAAAGCAACCCTGCACAACTTCTCAGGACGCGGGCATAACAGCAAGCTTCTCACAAACTGCTAGCCCAGTCCAAGCCAAGCTCTTTCTCACCCTCATAAGCCAAACCTCACAGTCCATAGTTCTTACTGCATTCAGGTCTTTCAACTTTGACCAGAATAGTCCATCAAGCTGTACTTATAGCACTGCAAGGCATCTCTTAGGCCAAGGTTTCAAATCCTTCCACATTCTTCTTGAAAATCAGCTCCAAAAGGTCAAAGCCACACAGTCAAGTGTCTAGTTGCAACCCCATTCTCAGTACCACTTTACTGTTGCAGTTAGGTTAGCAATGCTGGTAGAAATCACCCAACCAAGAGCAGTTGTGGGAAAAAGAGGTTTATTTTGGCTTACAGGCTCGAGGGGAAGCTCCACAATGGCAAGGAAAATGATGGCATGAGAAGAGGGTGGACATCACTCCCTGGCCAACATAAGGCATACCATAGCAACAGGAGAGTGTGCCAAACACTGACAAGGGGACACTGGCTATAACACCCATAAGCCCGCCCCCAACAATACACTGCCTGCTGGAGGTGTTAATTCCCAGATCTCTATCAGCTGGGAACCTACCATTCAGAACACCTAAGTTTATGGGGAACACCCGAATCAAACCACCACAATGGTCTTAACCAGCAGTGGATCTTGCAAGCTTTATGACTGGCCAGCTAAGGCAAATGTACCAACTGGTGCAATGGTGGTATGTCTGTTATGGGGGAAACAACTGCTCTCTAGATTTGAGGCTCACTCCATAGGAATGAATTCATGTCAGGCATCATAAACGTAAACAGAAACCTATGGCTGGGAAGGTTATAAACCCTAGTTGGGGAACCATTACTGTTGTCTGGCTAAATGGATATATTGTTCCCATCAGACTGTCCTCTAAATACTTATGTTCATGCCCATATGTTAATGCTAATCTCACTTTTGGTTAGAAAAGCTTCTCTTTCCATATGGTGGCGACCACTGGCTAGACTCAAAACTCATCAAAATGCTAGGAAGAGACACTGGAGTGTTCAGCACTAAGTGAGATATCTCTCACACACTGCAAGGCTCAGGGACCATTGCAGAAGAGGTGGGGGGGGGAAAGTATGCAAGAGCCCAAGCAAGGGGAGGAGTGCTTGCAATACTGTCTTCCAGACACAAAGTGGCCGTGGCGCTCATGACCTTACAGTGGTTGAAATGACCTACAAGAGACCAGCATAATGGGAGGGAGACTTAGCAGGATCACTGTGAGTTCGAGGCCAGCTTCAGACTACATAGTGAATTCCAGGTCAGCTTGGTCTAGAGTGAGACTCTACCTTGACAAGCCAAAAAAAAAAAAAAAAAAAACAGAACAGTGACTAGTTGCAAAGATGAAGGTGATTCAGTGGAGGGGTAATTGCAGGGAAAAGGGAAGATGGTGGGAGAAGATTATGATCATGGTATATTGTATAAGTATGGAGGTTGTCAATAAAATGTTTTTTTTTCTTTTTTAAAATAGGATTTCTTTTCCTTCTAAGATAGGGTCTCATGTAGTCCAGGCTAGCCTTAAACTTACTATGTAGCCCAGACTGACCTTGAACTTCTGGTCCTCCTGCCTCTGCATCCTGAGTGCTGAGTTACAGGTGTGTGTCAGCATGCCCACCCAGGTCATGTCCAGATTCTAGATTTAAGTCTAAGGATGTAACGTAGTGGAAAAGTGCATGCTTGCTTAGTATGCACAAAGGCATGGGTTTTGGTCCCCGATATTGCAAAACAACCAAAGTAACGCCATGACAGGCTTTAAAGATATTAATAGGCCTAAGTTTCCGTTTCCCTGCAGGGCCTAAATTACTGACACAGCACTTTGCAGTTACTAGGAAAAACAACCACAAAACTGCCCAGTGCCCAAAATAATCCTTGTAACGGATCAATCAAAAAGGACCAAGTAAATGTTATACATTCCTGTGGCTCTTGTGGCTATAGATAAGTTTGCTTAACGGTCCTCTGCTACTATGTAACCAATCAGCTTGTCACATGTGTACTCTTGCTAAATGTCAACCAATCGTGTAACTGCCACGTAGGCAATTCCCCTTTTCTTTGTTTGAACCCAATAAAAGCTTCTCCTGGATGCCATTTGGGGCTCTTGGACGGACCCACTGTGTTGGTAAAGTCTGGAGCCCGAGCTTAAGCCCGAAATAAAGCACTTTGCTGTTACGTACATGTTCAATGCTCTTGGTGGTGTTTGGGGACTCCGTGATCTAGGCATAACAAAGATGATTTTGAGGACATTTCTCGCTTGCACTTACCTTCATATGGATGAAGGTGACTGTTTATATCTGGTGCTCAGTGCTGAAACCTCCTTTCTCCCCCATTTCTCATATCTAACGCATTCCCAAGGACTCTTTTTTTTTTTTCACTTTCAGTCAGAACCATTCCAGGTAGACATGCAATCCTCTTGCCTGGATTATTATTTAGGGTTCCTCTCTTTTTGTCCCTTGTGGTGGTTTGAATCAAATGTCTTCCATACATGCATGTGTTCTGAATGCGTCCCAGGCTGGTGGCAATTTGGAAAGTGGAGCCTTCGTAGAGAAAGGGATGTGCTTAGGGGTGTGATAGCCAGCTCCCCCCGCCAGAGCTCAGCACACTTTTGTTGCTGTCTTCTACCTGCCGTGGCAGAATATGATGTCTAGCCTCTGCTCTACCATCTCTTCCCTGCCATCACGAAGCTTCCCTTCAACACTGCAAGCCGAAATGAACTCTTTCCTCCCATTAGCTGCTTTTGACTGGGTATGTTGGCCCAGCAACGTGCAGGTAACCACAATATCCCTGCATCTTTTTTTTTTTTTTTTTTTTTTTGCCTTCTCAAATGAATTCTCTACAAGTCAGCCAGAGGAACCTTTCTATGATAAATGCAATCATATCATTTACCTGACCTGTCAGTGGTTTCTTACCTTCCATTAGAATCTGGATACCTTACCAGGAATGTCTTATCCCTCACCTTATGGGACACATGTTGCCCAGAATAGCTACGAATGTGGCCCAATGCAGAAATCAAAAACATACTTAAACTATTATGGTTTGTGTGTGTTTGTGATTTTTTTTTTTTTTTTTGTAACTTGATTAAGAGTTTCTGGAAGGTGAACTTTGAAGATGACAATAGCATGTCACAGTGTCACAGAAAATAGACATATGCATACTCTCTCAACCTGTGGGGTTGGGTCAGACACCCCTGCAAGTGGTCTGACCCATAAGACATGGGAGAGAACATTTGTGACAGAAACACACTAATGTCAAGGAGGCCAGGAAAAATTGTGGCTAGTGTGGAACTTGCTTCTGCTAGCACACGTTGAGTTTGAAATTCTTTCGAAAGGGTTTGAAGTTTGAGTTAATTTGGTAAGACGTCTTAGAATAGCTGAGGAAACCCATATGGTGGAGAAAAAGAAGAATGTGTGTCAAAGCCAGCAGGCAGGAGCCAGCAAGGCTTCCCCACAAGAGGAAGCAAGTGAGTTCCAGTTGTTGAAGTTCCAGTATGCTAAAATAGAAATCAACTTCAAAAGGAGGCTGCGAAATTTATGGCATACACCAAAGACATCTGTTTGCTACTTGAAATACTACAAATAAATTGCAATAGAAGCCGGGTGTGGTGGCGCACGCCTTTAATCCCAGCACTCGGGAGGCAGAGGTAGGAGGATTGCCATGAGTTCGAAGCCACCCTGAGACTACATAGTGAATTCCAGGTCAGCCTGGGCTAGAGTGAGATCCTACCTAAACAACAAACAAACAAAAAAAAATGCAATACAATGCTACCATTGACGAGAAAATATAGAGTCCACATATATTTATTTTAAGTACATATTTTTAAATATTTGTTTTTTTTCTGATACTGTAGCTCAGGCTGGCCTCTGACTCTCAGCAATCTCAGCAATCCTCCTACCTCAGCCACTCAAGTGCCAGGATGACAGGTGTGAGCCACCCATGCCCAACGAAGCTTAATTTATACCACACCACTGATAATGTGCCATGGCTACAGGACCCACGTTCTATGATATGAATCTCTTTTTAAAAAATATTTATTTATTTGAATGTGTGCGTTGGGAGAGGGGTACGTCAGGTTCTCTTGCCACTGCAAACAAACGCTAAAAGTTTGTGCCACTTTTTGCATCTGCTTTACATAGGTGGCTGTGGAATTGAACCTAGGCTGGTAGGCTTTGCAAGCAAGTGCCTTTAGCCACTGAGTAATCTCTCTAGTCCCATGGAGCTTTTTTTTTTTTTTTTTTTTTTTTTTTGAGGTAGGGTTTCACTCTAGTCCAGGCTGACCTGGAATTCACTATGTAGTCTCAGGGTGGCTTCGAACTCATGGCAATCCTCCTACCTCTGCCTCCCGAGTGCTGGGATTAAAGGTGTGTGCCATCACGCCCGGCTACCATGGAGCCCTTTTAAATCTTGCTCTGGTGCCCTTGTCACTGTGTTCTGAATCACTGAATCATGCCCCCTCTATATTTGTTGGGCTTCTCCAGAGAACTAGACCCAGTATTGTGTGTGTGCATGCAACTTATCAGGAGGGATGGCCTCATGCAGTCACGGAGGCTACCACATCCAAAATCCACAGTGTGGGCCCCTGAGGAGATGGCTCAGCAGTTAAAGGCACTTGCTTATAAAGCCTGATGATGGTCCAGGTTCAATGCCCCAGTGCCCACGGAAAGCCAGACACACAAAATGGCACATGTGTGTGGGTTCATTTACAGCAGCAGGAGGCCCTGGCACAACCATATTCTTTCCTTCTCTTATAAATAAGTAAAAATATTTTAAAAAACCCACAGTGTGAGGACTGTTCCGGGGGGGGGGGGGCAGGAAGAATGTAAGAGCCACAAGACAGGTATAAAACAACCTGAGGCGCAGCTTTCCCCAGAGGCAGAGGCCCTGATTACTCCGCAGTGAACACCAATAACCCTATTGCAGAGGACCCTCAGGGAAATGGGGACAGGGTGGGTGAGGGGACATACTACAAACTGTGTTAAAAAGTTAATTAATTGGGCTGAAGGGATGGCTCAGCGGTTAAGGCACTTGCTTACAAAGCCTAATGACTTGGGTTGAATTCCCCAGTACCCATGTGAAGCCAGATGTACAAAGTGGCTCATGCAACTGGAGTTCATTGGTATTGGCACTAAGCCTTGCCAGGCCCATTCTTTCTCTGTCTCTCTCTCATTGCAAATAAATAAATATTTTTAAAAAAAATAATTAATCAGAGCTGGGCGTGGTGGTGCACGCCTTTAATCCCAGCACTCAGGAGACAGAGGTAGGAGGGTTGCCATGAGTTCGAGGCCACCCTGAGACTTCATGGTGAATTCCAGGTCTGCCTGGGCTGGAGTGAGACCCTACCTCGAAAAACCAAACCAAAGCAAAACAAATCAAAACAACAACAACAAAAAACTATATCAAAAAGTTAATCGATTAAAAAAACCCTGAAAAAACAAATCTAGGATGGCTGGAAACCGAGGACAGCTCATGGTGCAGATGGCCCTGCAGGCTGCATGCTGTGGACTTCCCCTGACTGCCAAGCCAGTTTTTGTTGTACTGACTCCACAGTCCCACTCACATTACGGAGGGCTGTTTTCTTTATTGAAAGTTTACAGTTATAAGTTTACGTTATCTTCACCTAAAAAACGTCTTCAAGATGACACAGAAAATAATCTTTCACTCTTTCCCAAATAAGATGTGGAAGCCCCAACCCTCTCTACCTCAGACCCTGAACCTATCCTGTCATTAGCTGGATTTCAAAATTAGACTCTAAAACTATAAAATGAGTTTCTGTGATGTTGACCACCCACTTTGGGGAACTTTGTCATAAAGGCTTAGCAAATGAATACAGACTCTGCCTACCACTTATTTCAGCTGCAGATATAGAATAAAAAAAAAAACACTTTTTTTAATTTAAATTTTATTTTTATTTATTTATTTGAGAGAGAGAAATAGGCAGGGAGAGAGAAAGAGAGAGAGAGAGATAGAGAAGAGAGAGAATGGGGGCACCAGGGCCTCTAGCCGCTGCAAACGAACTCCAGATTCATACACCCCTTGTGCATCTGGCTTACATGGGTCCTGGGCAATTGAACCTGGGTCCTTTGGCTTTGCAGGCAAGCAAGCACCTTAACCACTAAGCCATTTCTCCAGCCCAAGAAAACCAGTTTTTTCAAACCATTTGTTATAAAGCCGACTGTCAGAATAAATGACTATGGGAAAGTGACTAAAAGTCAGATTTCTAAGTTGCATCAAATCTTTAGGACTAGTGTGACCACAGTGTCAGAGGCAAGAGTGAGTTTTTGGAATAATTTCCTAATCCACCAAACTGGCCCACATTCAACCCTTCATGCCAGCCAGCAATAGACTCAAGGAGCTGCACATGTAAGTTCACATCCTTCAAAGCAAGTGTGTCCAGTTATGGGGACAACTGCAGAGTGGAGTCTCCAGTCCACAGTAGTGGGCCGCCTCCAACAAGCAACAAAATGGCCGTGGACTTCAAGGGATGTCCAAGTGGTTTAGACAAAGTTTGGAGAGGGAAGATTCTGCTGTAAGCAAGCTCAGTATTTTTCTTCGAATAAGTCCCGTGACTTTCTTGACATCTGGATTTCCATAGACAATCGTGAAATTCTGCGTCTTCTGCTCCTTGCTCCCCTCCCTCTTTTCTTCCTTCCTCCCCTTTCTGTTTTGTCCTTCCTTCTCTTTCTCCTTTTTTTTCTTCCTTCTCTCTCTTCCCCCTTCTTTCCCTCTAATTTCCTTGATAGCTTCTTTCTTCCTCTCTCTCTTTTGCAGTTTCTCACAGTTTACACAGATTGGTCTTAAATTTACAGTGAGCTTTCTGCCTCCGCCCCTTGGATACTGGAATTACAAACATGTACCACTACGCCGGAACTTCCGTCCTGTTTCTTTTTGTTTGTTTGTTTGTTTATTTTTATTTATTTGAGAACAACAGAGAAAGAGAGAGAGAGAGAGAAAGAGGCAGAGAGAGAGAGAGAGAGAGAATGGGCGCGCCAGGGCCTCCAGCCACTGCAAACGAACTCCAGACGCGTGTGCCCCCTTGTGCATCTGGCTAACGTGGGTCCTGGGGAGTCTAGCCTCGAACCGGGGTCCTTAGGCTTCATAGGCAAGTGCTTAACCACTAAGCCATCTCTCCAGCCCTCGTCCTGATTCTTAACCAAGGAACACTTTAGTATTGTCAATGTTGTTACTAGAGAGCCTTATGTGAAGCCAGTGTACCCCAGACACTGTTAAAAGAATAATCCAGAGGGCCTGGCATTGAGACCACCTTCCAACTCCAGCTCTGTTACTTTCCAGCTGATCCATCTTGTCAGTCACCGAATCTCCTTTTGAATCTCCAATTCAAAATTTGAGATCTCAGATTTCCTCTGTACACTTTCTCTCTGTTGCAGTTACCTCCTTTCTCATTGTTGGGACAAAACATCCAACCGGAAGTAGGTTATGAGAGGAAAGGGTTTATGTCAGCTTACATTTGCTAAGGTTCATTTCATGATGGTGGCGAAAACACGACAGAGTAGGAAACTGGCTCACATCTCGTCGCAGCAGCTGGGCTGGGGCAGCAAGAGTGTTCTAGCTCTGAATACCCAGTGAGCTGGACTAATAAGCCTCAAGGTCCACTCTCAGTGACATACTTCCTCAAGTAAGGCTTCATCTCTCAAAGGCTCCACTGCGTTTCAACATCGTCACCAGCTGATGACCAAGTATTCAAAACACATGAGGCTATGGGGAACATTTTATTCACACCACCATGTTCTCTTCGATTTTCCACATTATTTGTAGATTACTTGGTAATCAGATAAAAATTGTTTCGAGGGCTGGAGAAGTTGCTTAGTGGTTAAGGCACTTGCCTGAGAAGCCTAAGGACACAGGTTCAATTCCCCAGTACCCATGTAAACCAGGTACACAAGGTGGTGCATGCATCTGGAGTTCATTTGCAATGGCTGGAGGCCCAGGTGTGACCATTCTATCTGCCTCTTCCTGTTTCCCAAGTAAGTAAATAAACAAAATATCTTTTAAAAACTGATGTGAATTTTTAAAAAAAGTAATAATCCTTTCCTTGTTTACCTCATACAATTGTATGAATATGAATGTGATATTAAGTAAAATAACACTTTTCAAAATGTATTAAAAAATTTAATACATAATATTATTAATAGCACCATCATTTTCAAAACAAATTTCTGATTTAATATTGTGAAGTGCCTCTGCTCTTTAAGCTTTAGCTTAGGAAGTTACCATATTATTTGTTTGTAATTTGTACACATATATGCAGGTTTATACTTTTTATTTTTATTTTATTTTATTTTTTTTGGTTTTTCGAGGTGGGGTCTCACGCTAGCCCAGGCTGACCTGGAACTCACTATGTAGTCCCAGGGCAGCCTCGAACTCATGGCAATCCTCCTACCTCTGCCTCCCAAGTGCTGGGATTAAAGGCGTGCGCCACCACGCCCGGCAGGTTTATACTTTTAAAGTTAGGATTGTTAATTTTAAATATAATCTTGAAAAATATTTTATTTATTTATTTGAAAGCAAAGAGAGATAGACAAAGAAAGTGAGAGAGAAAGAGAGTGAAACACACACAGAGAGAATGGGCTCACCAGGACCTCTGGCTGCTGCCAACAAAGTCCAGATGCATGCAAGACTTTGTGCATCTGACTTTGCATGGGACTGGGGAATAACTCAGGTCATTAGGTTTTGCAGGCAAGTGCCCTAACCACAGAGAATTTTCTCCAGCTCCTTAAATATAATCTTTAACAATATAGACATACAAAGCTCCTTTCTAAAACTACTAATACTTTCTAATACTAGTAATCTATAAACTGGTGTCTGAAATTCTTAAATGCAAAAATTCTTAAAAAAAAAAAAAACAGGACTGGAGAAATGGCTTAGCAGTTAAGGCACTTGCCTACAAAGCCAAAGGACCCAGGTTCGATTCCCCAGTACCCACGTAAGCCAGCTGCACAAGGTGGAGCTTGCATCTGGAGTTTGTTTGCAGTGGTCGGAGGCCCTGGCATGCCCATTCTCTTTCTCCCCCTGCCTATTTCTCTCAAATAAATAAAGAAAAATTAAAAAAAATAGGGGCTCAGGATATAGCTCAGTCAGAAGAGTGCTTTCCTAGCACAAACAAATCCTTAGATTTAAACTCAAGCATGGCACAAACCAGGCATGGTGGCATACACCTGTAATCCAGCACTAGGACTATGGAGACAGGACTATTAGAGGTTCAAGGCAAGCCTTAGCTACATGTGGAGTTTAAAGCCAGCCTGGGCTACATGAGACCCTCTGTCAAAAATATAAATAGAGGGCTAGAGAGATGGCTTAGCAGTTAAGCGCTTGCCTGTGAAGCCTA
The DNA here is from genome assembly GCA_036346955.1 of Dipus sagitta. Lineage (NCBI taxonomy): Eukaryota > Metazoa > Chordata > Mammalia > Rodentia > Dipodidae > Dipus > Dipus sagitta. The sequence continues at coordinate 91,339,382 of CM070781.1, read as the reverse complement.
AGGACCCCGGTTCGAGGCTCGATTCCCCAGGACCCACGTTAGCCAGATGCACAAGGGGGTGCACGCGTCTGGAGTTCATTTGCAGTGGCTGGAGGCCCTGGCACGCCCATTCTGTCTGTCTCTGTCAAATAAATAAATAAAAATAACAAAAAAATTTAAAAAAATATAAATAGAGCTGGGGAGACGGCTCAGAGGTTAAAGATACTTGCTTACAAAGCCTTCCCAGCCCGAGTTCAATTCCCCAGTACCCACATAATGCCATATGCACAAAGTGGCACATGTATCTGCAGTTCGTTTGCACAGGCAAGAGGCCCTGGTTCATCCATACTCACTCATTCACTTTCTCTCAAATAAATAAATAAAAATATTTAATTATCAGTCAATAAATAACCAACTTAGGATTTAGGATTCTTGGAGTTTGGTTGTAATTTTCAATTTATACTGACTCTTGAATTGTTTTCTATTACATCATAGTTCCATTCCCAGTCAGGTTTAGAGACGTTCCTCACTGTGAATTCATTTACAAAAACACCTATGGAAGTTCCTGTTTCTATGTATATAATTGGTTTATTCTCCTTGCTCTCTCTTTTTGCTTTTTTTCTACTAGTGTATTATTATTTCTGAGTTTTTAAAATTTTTGTTTTTGATATGATTAGTTTATGTTAAACTCTTGAAACTTGAGGTTTGTAGAAATTCTTCTAATCCTCATGTTTCCACCATGGATTTCAATTTCCCCTTTATTTATCATAAATCATTAAAGTTAGTTTTGGCTGGGCATGGTGGCACACACCTTTTACCCTAGCACTCAGGAGGCAGGGGTAGGAGGATCGCTGTGAGCTTGAGGCCAGCCTGAAACTACAGAGTGAATTCCGGGTCAACCTGAGCTAGAGTGAGACCCTACATCAAAAAACCAAAAAAAAAAAAAAAAAAAAAAAAAAAAGTTTTGTTGACATATGTAAATATATTCCTATTCTTTAACTACTTTATAATAAAATTTGATTTGAACTAACGTATACTCTACTTATGCCACTTAATGTATATTCATGCATCCCACTTCAAAGGAACTATGTGACTCTTTTCCATGATGGACCTAAGAAAGTCAGATCAAAATAAGGGGAGGCAGGCCATAGAGATGGCTCAGTGGTTAAAGCTTCTGGGTTGTAAAGCCTGATGGCCTGGGTTTGGTTCCCTAGAGTCCATGTAAAGCCAGATGCACAAAGTGGCACATGTGTCTGGAGTTCATTTCCAGTGGCAGGAGGCCCTGTTGTTCCTTACTGTCTCTGTGTTGAATATATATATATATTTCTGTGATGCAATAGAAATATATACTATATAATATTTATATAATTTTTTAGAATTTATAACATTAAATTTTCTATCCTTCTGCCCTCTTTCATGAGGTATTTTAATATATATATGTGTGTGTGTATAGGATTATATTATATGTATGTATAAAAGCCGAGGCAATTGAAGAGTTATATAAGTGAGACATGTGAGCTGCACATACTCAAGAGCGGAAGTGTGTAGCACAAATGACAAGTTCTTTATATTATCAGGACAGGAGCAAAATAACTGGATACTCCAGTGCCTTCCAGAAAGGTGAAAACAATTTTTTTTTTGAATGAATCATTGTATGCTCAAATTTTACACGGTCTCTTTAACAGAGAAAGAATAGTTTCAGAAATGAACTCTAATTTTCTTGAACAAAGGAAAGTAGCCAGGATGCTTCAAAAACTTTTCTTTCATCAAAGTTGAGCCACTGGATAACAAAGGCTCTGAGCCCTGCGTGCCACGACACCTTGTCAGTCCATGAATTGGCTTCATGAAGAGGAGGGTCATTGTCTGCTTTAAGAATTGGATTTGCAGGAGTTGGACTGAACTTAGAATAAGGCTGAGATAGAGTTCTTGACCTTCATATTTGCGCAGCTGCCTTTCAAGGCTCTGGCTTGTTCCATTCCATTTTCTCAAGGCCCTGGCTTCCTTACCCTTGGGTCGTGCCTGGTCTGGTTGCTTCCAGCCAGGGCAGCGTGCCCTGCATGAAAGGTTGCAGGTACGGTCCTTGCTGCCCTTCTCCTCCATGGTGTTTTACTAGTTTCTTCTTCTCCTTTTTCGTTTTTTTTTTTTTTTAAGCCACATTTAAGCTTCGTATCAAAGATGTAAGTTCTGAGCAGATTTAACATTTTAAAACACATTGAATTTTCTACCCCTCTGCCCTCCAAGAGGTCTTTATTTTATAATATTGACGAAAGAAATGTTTTGTTTAGTGAGTATGGTACTGCTCTTAGAAGATGTGATCAAAAGCACTTCCAGTGAGCAAGCAGTCATTGCAGGGTGGTGGTGACGAGGAGGTGTTTAGGGACTGCGCTGTGACAGCCGCTTTGTGACTTGGAGCAAGTAACTCAACCTCTTTGCATCTGTTGCCTTGCCTGAGCCGTAAGTGTGAAACACCTTGTAAAGTTCCCACGGTTAGATGCACGGACTTTAAGAAGCATGAAGTCTGCCATTATCAGTCCTGAGTAAACCTACAACATTCCCAAGAATCTAGCTTATAACTCACCTCCCCCACTCACACACTGTGTGACCCTCTTTCTCAACTGTCTGCTTCTGTGGCTGTCACATGGTTTATGTTCTATTACCCATGCAGTCACATATTTATGGAATTGCGCCCTTCGAAGTCTTGAAGAATTGTGAGTAAATCTCACACTTCATTTATTCAAATGCCTTTTGCCAATATGACTGATTAAGAATTTGTTACGATTTCAGCTTCGAACTCTCTGTTTCATAGTATTTACTTTTCTAAAGCCTGTAGTCTTAAAACTTCCATTAAAGGGCCGGAGGGATGGCTCAGAGGTTAAGGGGTTTGCCTGCAAAGCCAAAGGTCCCAGGTTTGATTCCCCAGGACCCATGTTAGCCAGATGCACAAGGGGGCGCAAGCGTCTGGAGTTTGTTTACAGTAGTGGGTGGCTCTGGCGTGTCCATTCTCTCTTCCCTCTTTCTCTGTCAAATAATTAAATAAGTAAAAATTTAAAAAACTACTATTAAATACACTACTGATGAATTGTTTTACTTGAAAAATTCCTGTCCCCATGTACATGCTAGAGGCACACCTGGCAGGGTCTGCTCATCCATCACTCCTGAAAATCCTATCCTAAGGGCCAGGTGTGGGAGCATAGACCTGTATTCCTAGCACTCAGGTGGAAGAGGAATCAGGAAGATTGCTGCAAATTTGAGGCCAGGCTGGGCTATAATAGTGAGGCCTTGTCTGAAAGGAAGGAAGAAGGAAGGAAGGAAGAAAGAAAGAAAGAAAGAAAGAAAGAAAGAAAGAAAGAAAGAAAGAAAGAAAGGAAGAAAGGAAGGAAGGAAGAAAGAAGGAAGGAAGAAACAAAGAAAGAAAAAAGAAACCAACCAAAGAAACAAAAACCCTGTTCTAAAATAGTGTCTATGAGGAATGGCAGAATCTAGGTTTAAGGCATCCAAACTCTTGTGGGCCTGATAATGTCAGCTTTCTAGACACAGGTATGAATTTTACAGATATATGCCTCTGTATTCATTGACCTCATTCACTCCATTTGTGAGACTATAACACACATCCTGAGGGAGGCCCAATTCCTGTATTTCCTTGTTGTTGCAGTCAGGTTTGTATTGCTGGCAGAAAACACCTGACCAAGAGCAGCTTGTGGAAAAAAAAAAAAAAAAGATTTATTTTGGCTTGCAGTCTCAAGGGGAAGCCCCATAATGGCAGTGGGAAATGATGGCATGAGCAGAGGGTGGACATCACTTCCTGGCCAACATCAGATGGACAACAGCAACAGGAGAGTGTGCCAAACACTGGCATAGCGAGACTGGCTATAATACCCATAAACCTGCCCCAACCATACACCGCCTCCAGGAGGCTTTAATTTGTAAATCTCCATTAGCTGGGGATCCAGCATTCAGAACATCTAAGTTTATGGGGGACACCTGAATCAAACCACCACATTTGTTGACTACTGCTTGTGTGGCTAGGGATTTACACTATTTTTTATTAAGATATTCAGGCACAGTAATATTTACTCTACAGTCATGACAAATACACGACTAAACTAGGGAACAATCTTATTGCTCCAACAAATTTCTACATGTCCCTGAAAATCAACCCTAATCCCCAGCAAAACATAGGTCTGCTTCTTTTTTTTTTAAATATTTTATTTTTATTTATTTATTTGACAGAGAAAGAGGGAGAGAGAGAGAGAGAGAGAGAATGGGTGCACCAGGGCCTCCAGGCACTGCAAATGAACTCCAGATGCATGCTCCCCCTTGTGCATCTGGTTTATGTGGGTCCTGGGGAGTTGAACCTGGGTCCTTTGGCTTTGCAGGCATGTGCCTTAACCCCTAAGCCATCTCTCCAGCCCTAAGTCTGCTTCTTGAGTGTAGTTTACTCATTTTTTCACATTTGTTATCCAAAGAATATTGTCAAGAACCCCTAAACAACATTACCCCTGTGACTGAGCACAGCTGCCCAGCCCTCTTATTTATAATAGATTGTCTGCCTTGGGGGACAAATATTCGGTATCTTTGAGCCTCATCAATGTCAAGCCATACAATAAAGTGTTGGGGAAAAACAGCTACTATCCAGCCCCATGTTTTGTTTCCTCTCAATCCAATGTAGGGACTGTTGTAAAGGGAAGATTACCTTTTCTGTTACATCACACCTTCTCAAAAGACTGGTGATCTCAAATACCATTCCCCAAATTATCTCAATATTACCATTCACTCTCCATAAGATCAAATCACTGGGGCTGGAGAGATGGCTCAGCAGTTAAAGGCACTTGCTTGCAAAGCATAGCAGCCCGCGTTCAGGTCCCTAGTAACCCATGTAAAGCCATATGCACAAAATGGCACATGTGTTTGTAGTTCATATGCAATGGCAAGAAGTTCAGGCATGCCTATTCTCTCTCACTCTTCTCCCCCCACCTACAAATGGTATCTTATAATTCAGGTCTTACTGCCTCCTCTTCCTGTCCCACAGTGGAGGTCCCATGGGTACCCTTTTTCATCTCATACCATCATATCAGACTTCCTTCAAGGACACCATCCGAAGGAGCTGGTTGGGGCTCAGTCACACGTGAACCCCGGACTAGGGGTAGTGTGATGTGTCAAAGTGATTTGAAAGCTGAAGTTTTGACCTTTCATGGCCTACTGTGAACAGCCACACAATGTAGGAGCCAGTGAACACAGATGTCCTCATGAGAGAAAGGTCTGTCAACACTTGACTTGAGCCCAGCCAGGAGCTGTCACGTGTTCAGAAAGTTCAGGTGTTTATGGGGACCATGGACATGTGGCTCATGACTTTAGCCAGAGTCTCAGACTTGAGAAGGCTTCTGCACAATCTGTATAGTTATTTTACTTTCAAATAATATTTATCATCTCTGATGATCACAGTAATGCCTCTTGGTCTATATAATTTGAAGAACATTTAAAAAATTTTATTTTTGCTTATGCATTTATTTGAGAGAGAGACAGAGAGAGGGAGAGAGAGAGAGAAGGAAAGAAGGAATGGGCAGGTTTCCAGCCCTGCAAACGAACTCCAGACACATGTGCCACCATGTGCATCTGGCTTATGTGGGTCCTGGGGAATTGAACCTGGGTCCTTTGGTTTTGCAGTCCAAGCACCTTAACTGCTAAGCCATCTTTCCAGCCCTGTGTGGAGATTTTGATTATCCATAACACAACTATAGTCTGCTGTGAAAGAACAATGAAGACCATTCTATACCTGAAGACAAGGCACAAACTTGCTCTTTTAAAGCTCATTTAAAAAAATATTTTATTTTTATTTATTTATTTGACAGAGAAAGAGGGAGAGAGAGAGAGAGAGACAGGGAGAGAATGGGCGCACCAGGGCCTTCAGCTACTGCAAATGAACTCCAGATGCATGCGCCCCCTTGTGCATTTGGCTAACATGGGTCCTGGGGAACCGAACCTGGGTCCTTTGGCTTTGCAGACAAAGGCCTTAACTGCTAAGCCATTCCTCCAGCCCTTAAAGCTCATTTTTACTATGCAGTCAATGACTTCCTGTGGGACAACCCAATGTGCTTATGGAAAGATTCTCCATCTGGTTACATTCTGTGGTGGAGAATACAGGATTTGGCCTTCATAAACAATGTATCTAAAAGGTTTTGAACTAGAATGAGACCAGAAAATAGTGGAAATAGGGAGGGAGGAGTGAGAGTAGAAATATCCTGAGGAGTAGCCCCCACCTCCAGATATTGGTGGTAAAGGAAAGCTCTTTTTTTATTAGAACTTTATGAGGAATTTTTCAATTTCGGTATATGGTTAATGATCAAATGAGCACTTCTAAAATTCAAACCTACTTGATTTCTGAAAGATTTTTTTCAGCTTTAATTCTGATTTTGTTTCTGCTTAAACACCACATTGTCGTAGTCACTGGCAATGTCATCAAAGAGCTTCTTGTTGGGGATTAACAGATGCCTGAAAAATACTACCTAGATTTCAAAAGAAAATTTTCTACAGTATTTGATGATTTTTTTTTGAGTGCATTAAACTTTGATTTTACCATAAAAAGAAAAAAAACCCTCATTTTTTAAAATTCAAATTTATGCTTAGCACAATTTGGGGCCTGGGGAAATGGCTCAGTGAGTAAAGTGCTTGCTGTGTAAGTATGAGGACCTGAATTCAGATCACCATACCACAGAAAACTGGATGCTATGGAGCATGTCTGTAAGACCCTGTGCTTATCACAGGATGGGAGGTAGAGACAGGAGAATCCCTGAAGGAAGCCTGAAAGGGGACACATAGCCTGTCTGACTCAGCAGCAAACAAAAGTCCCTGCCTTCAACAAAGTGGAAGGTTGTCCTGTGACCTACACACATGTGATGGCACACATGAACTCTCACACACAGACACAAAAGAAATATTTTCAAAGAGTTACCACATTTCTTTTAATATGGAACACTTCAAGAATTTGAGTGTCATCCTTGCACAGGGGCCATGCTAATCTTCTCTGTATCGTTCCAATTTTAGTATATGTGCTTCTGAAGTGAGCATGAGTTACCACAATTTTTAAAACTCATTCTTAAAATGACTCACTCGGAACCAATTCATTCTTATTTTTTATTTTTATTTTTATGTTTTTATTTATTTATTTTCAAGGAGAGAGAGAGAGATGAGAATGGGCATGCCATGGCCCCTGCTGCTGCAAATGAAGTCCAGATGCATACACCACCTTGTGCATCTAGCTTTACGTGGATACTGGGGAACTGAACTCAGATTGTTAGGCTTTGCAGGCAAGTGCCTTAACCACTAATCCATCTCTCCACCCCCCCAATTTATTCTTTTTTTTGATTATTATTATATATTGTTAACTGTCCAAACTAATGGGCTTGTTGTGTCATTTCTACACTTTCATTATGCTGTGGTTTCTCATGTTCCCTTCCCTTTCACCTTCTCTTGTACTTCTGACGCTCCCTCCCATACTCCACCCTTCTTCATGCAGAGTCTACTTTCTGGTCTTTTTCTATGTTTTCCACATATGACAGAAAACATGTGATACTTGTATTTCTGTGCCTGGCTTACTTTGTTTAACATGCTGGTTTTAAAGTTCCATCTATTTTCCTCTGAATGAAATTATTTCATCCATCTTTATGAATAATACTCCATTATGCTTATAGACATTACATTTTCTTATTCCATTCATCTATTGAAAGATGTGGAATCTATGAATGTCACTCAGATCCAATTGGCTAATTGGTTAATAGTGTATGGCAATTTTTAGTTTTAGATCTTTGTTGTGTACGTGTGTCTTTATTTTTATTTATTTATTTTTTTTTGGTTTTTCGAGGTAGGGTCTCACTCTAGCCCAGGCTGACCTGGAATTCACTATGGAGTCTCAGGGTGGCCTCAAACTCATGGGGATCCTCCTACCTCTGCCTCCTGAGTCCTGGGATTAAAGGTGTGTACCACCATACCTGGCTTTCTCTTTTTTTTAACAAGAGAGAGAGAGAGAATTGGTGCACCAGGGCCTCCAGGCACTACACTCAAACTCCAGATGTGTATGCCCCCTTGTGTACATATGTGACCTTGTGTGCATGTGTTACATTGAACAGATGTTTACATGGGACCTGGATTGTTGAACGAGTCCTTGGGCTTTTCAGGCAAGTGCCTTAACAGCTAAGCCCTCTCTCCAGCCCTAGATTTTTTTTTTTTTTTTGAGACAGTCTAACAGTTCAGGTTATCCTAGAATTCACTATGTAGGTCAGGTTGGCTTCAAATTCACCTCATTCTTCTCCTTCAAGCTTTCCGAGTGCTGAGATTATAGGCTTAAGCCACCACACCCAGCTTCACACACACACACCCCTTTTTGCTTGTATGTATGAGATGTGGTGTATGTGTGTGCGTGTGCGTGTGTGTGTAAGATATGGTATATGCTCATGTATGTGCCCTGTGTCACCCCATGCACTCACTTGCATGAGGGCGCTTGCCTGTGGTGGCCAGAACAGAGAACTAGGTGTCCCATTCTATTGCTCCTCCACAGTACTTGTTTGAGTCCGAGTCTTGTACTGATCCGAGAGCTTGCTGCTTTTCCCGAGCCTCAGTGACTCCCTGATCTCTGCTCCCCTTTATGGAACTGGTGACAGGCACACATAGTCATGCCCAGTTATTTATATAAGTCCCAAAGATTCAAACTCAGGCAGTTTTAGGTCTGCGCAGGCCCTCCTGTTGGCTCAGGAAGCACACTTACTGCAGAGAAACTTACTCATGTTTGTTCTATGCTATTCACAACGGGCGGGAAATGGAAACAGCCCAAATGCCTGTCAAATGACGAATGGTTAATGAAGATGTAGTACATATGCACAAAGGAGTTTTATGCAACTGTAAAGACAAGTGAAACTATGCAATCCATAGGAAAATGAATGGACCTGGAAAACAGACTAAGTGAGGTAATGCAAGTGCAGAAAGAAATGCCATATGTTCTCTCTCACATGTGGATCCTAGCATTGGAGTTTTAGATTTCTTTATAAGTTGGAGAAAGGGTCAGTTATAAAGGTCAGGAAGGTAGAAAGGGACCACAAGGTGTGGAATGGAGAGGAGGGCCTAAGGGAAAGAGAGAGTAAATATAGAAGTAGAGGGGGCTGGAGAGATGGCTTAGTGGTTAAGCGCTTGCCTGTGAAGCCTAAGGACCCTGGTTCGAGGCTCGATTCCCCAGGACCCACGTTAGCCAGATGCACAAGGGGGCGCACGCGTCTGGAGTTCATTTGCAGTGGCTGGAGGCCCTGGCACGCCCATTCTCTCTCTCTTTCTCTGCCTCTTTCTCTCTCTGTCTGTTGTTCTCAAATAAATAAATAAAAATAGCCAAAACAAATAAAAAAAAAAAAAGAAGTAGAGGCACAGGCTGCAGGGGGTAGAAATGTCTAAAGGTGGAGTCAGAGGAGGGGGATGGAAGATGGGAGGGAATGGAGAATGGGGGCAGAGTTGACCAAAACTGAAGACCATATGAATAAGCCATATGGGAACTAACTTCTTTGTTAGTTAATTAAAAATCATAATTTTGAGCTGGGCATGGTGTTGCACGTCTTTAATGCCAGCACCCGGGAGGCAGAGGTAGGAGGATCACCATGAGTTCAAGGCCACCCTGAGACTACATAGTGAATTCCAGGTCAGCCTGGACTAGAGTGAGACCCTACATCCAAAACAAAAGCAAAACAAAAATACCTTAATTTTTTTTTATAAAAGAGCATATGGGCAGAAGTATCCTGCAGGGATAGAGAATATTATGTCCAGAAACCATAGGTTGTTATAGAAAAGTCCTAGTACCAGGTGTGAGAAAACCCCCCACCCCCCGCCCCAGTGAACTGTTGACTACAGAGCCCTATGAACCCCCCCCCCCATGGGTCCTCACCAAAACTAGATGGTAAGACCCTACTGCTGAAGACACCGCATGCCTCAGTTGCAGGGCACTGAGAAAGCAACATGGAGCTGAACTGGAAGCCTCTTCCTCGCTGGCTAGCTGTCATTGTGGTAGAAAGCGTTATGCAGCCTGCTGGGGGATAAAAGCCATCAATGGTCTAAGCCAGTAGTGGACCCTGAAACGACACAACCAGCCATTCAGGCAAGATACTCCCTCTTGTGCAATAGTGGCATGACTGCTCTTGATTAGAGGGCCTGTTCCACAGGAAGGAATTCATGCCTGGTACAGAAAACTTAGCCAAAAGTCTATGGCATGGAAGGTCATAGGCTCTAGAGGGAAAGCTACTACTACTGTTTGGCTAAATGGGAATGTTGTTTGCACCAAACTGCCCTCTGAATACTTACACTTATGCCCATAGATTAGTGCTGATCTCACTTTTGGTCAGAGAAGCTTCTTTTTTTCAGATGGTGGTGACTACTGGGGAGACTCAAAACTCATCAAAATGCTGAGACTATGTGACGGTCAAGTTCTCAGCACTAAATGAGACATCTCTATGACACTTGCCAAGGCTCAGGGAACATTGTAGAGGAGGTGATGGGATGGATGTAAGAGTTAGAGGGTGGGGTTGAATGCTCTGAAATGTTAACTTCTGACCCTGAAGTGGCCTTTGCACTCATGACCGCACAGTAGCTGTTGGTACCTGCACAATATTGGGCCCATCAGTATGTTGTTATGGATGATGGGGGAAGATAAAAATAATAAAAAAGAGGGCTGGAGAGATGGCTGAGTGGTTAAGACACTTGCCTACAAAGCCAAAGAACCCAGGTTCAATTCCCCTAGTACCCATGTAAAGCCAGATGCACAAGGTGGCACCTGTTTCTAGAGTTTGTTTGCAGTAGCTGGAGGTCATGGTGTGTCAATTCTCTCTCTCTGTGTCCAAATAAATAAAATATTAAAAAATACAGAAGAGAGACTAGTTGATAAGAAGGAGTTCAGTAGAAAGGAAATAGGGGAGGAAGACAAAAGAAAGTAATGGGAGAAGTTTATGATCAAAATACATTATGTGTATGTATGACAATTCTCAATAAAGCTACAAAAACTAAACACATCAAGTTAGTTTCGACATTCTTATTACAAAGTAGTCAATAAATCTGTCATCATGTTTGGTTGTGTATAAGCAAGACGATGAAAGATGTTATCTGGGCTAATGTCTAGAAGGGGCATGCTAACGTCTTAATAGTGGCTTCCTTTGAGAAGAGACACTGATTTGGGAGAAATCACAATCTTTTTTTGCCTGTTAAAAAAACTATATTCTAAGCTGGGCATGGTGGTGCATGCCTTTAGTACCAGCACTCGTGAGGCAGAGGTAGGAGGATCACCATGAGTTCGAGGCCACCCTGCAAGTACATAGTGAAATCCAGGTCAGCTTGAGCTAGAGTGAGACCTTACCTCCCAAAACAAAAAACAAAAAAACAAGAAACAAACCTATATTCTAAAGAGTAATTATACTATTATTGTTATAATTATGAAACTATGTAGATATTATAATAACAGAAAAGAAAAAGAGAGGTGAGGTAGATTTCTCAGTAAGGATCTTGCCACACAAGCATGAAACCTGAGTTCAGATCTCCAAAAACCATGTAAAAATTTTGGGTGTGGTGGCACACACTTGTAATCCCAGGACTGGAGAGGTGAAGACAGGAGAATCCTGGAGACTTGCTGGTTAGCTAGTCTGGCCAAACTAATGAGCTTTGAGTTCAATGAGAAAGCCTCTCTCAAAAAATAAGGTGATGAAGAGAGATTGAGGAGGACACGTGATATTGACCTCTGACCCTCACATGCATGAGCACTTTCACACACACGTATCAGCACACATTTACACATGTATGCACACCATACAGACATATACACACACCTGAGAAAGAAAGTGGGAACCAGGATTGATAAAGAGAATTTGTTTCTACAGATATGTTTTGGATACTATGTTGTAGCAAGCACTATGTAAGATAATGGGTAAATAGTTGGATGTGATGTGAAGGGACCTAAACATAATTTATAATTAAATAAGCAATTACAGGGCCTGAAGAGATGGCTCAGCAGTTAAAAGGGCTTGTAAAGCTTGATGGTCCAGGTTCAATTCCCTAGTACCCATGTAATGCCAGATGCACCAAGTGGCAGATGTGTCTGCAATTCATCTGCAGTGGCAAGAGATCCTAGTCACCTATTCTCTCTCCCTCTCCCCCAACTCTCTTTTGTTCTCTCTCCCTCTGCTTGCACATAAGTACCTAAGATATTAAAAATAAATAAGCAATTAAAATCCAGGGTATTAAGTACTGTGACTGCTGAAGCAAAATTTAGTAGATGCAAGTGAACGGTTTTGGCTCAGCTTCCCTTTGCAGCTGTTATTCCCCTCCGCCCTGCAAGTGTTGGGGCAGAATAGAAGTCTGTCAGGACAGTTGGCTGGGCTAGTGGATGACAGATGGGGTGGGGAATGGACACGTCCCTCAGACGTGACCCCACTACATTCACAACGGTGTACCAGAGGAGATTAGAACACACTGCTTACATGCGTACCTCTCAGATCATTTTTCAAATTCAGAAAAGCCAAAGATGAGCATTCCAAAATTAGCATCTTTCCAAGTGAACATCTTACCAGCTTTGTTAATAGCAATTTCATGAGCATTTGTCAAAAGCTGACCTGAGGGAAGGCCTGTGCTTGTGAAAAGTAGAAAAGAGTTTTAAAATTGTTTTCTATAGTTAAAGTCTCAGAATGTGTATGTGACTTCCAATAGTTGTCAAGAAGCTGGTGTCTTAGGAAGCAAGAGGGTCAGACAGATCTCAACAGCTGAAATGGAGGTTAAGTAAAATTTCATGGTCAGCATGTTTAAAATTGGTTTCCGGATTTGGGAGGGCATACGGAGCTACACTGGAAAGGAATTTCAATGATGAAAGTGATGCACCTTTTGACCACATCAGGTAGAAGGACTTTAGTTTCAAATTCTTGGGTGAGTAGTTGCAGAAAGACCAGGGATAACCCTTAGTAGGAGCGTTATTATTCACTATTCTGTCAGATTTAGCCCACACTATATGGCAGTAATTAAAAGTACTATGAGATTTCGATTGGTTTTATAAAACATTTGAAGTAGCAATGTGTAATTACTCTTTTCGTGTGTATGTATGTGTTTTGGTGTGCATGAGTACACACATGTGTGTGGTCACACATGCTCATGGAGGCCAGGGTTTGACAGTGGGTGTCTTGTTTTTTTTTTTTTTTTTAAATATCTTATTTATTTATTTGAGACAGCTAGAGAAAAAGAAGGAGAGAGAAAGAGAGAAAGAATGGGTGCGCCAGGGCCTCCAGTCACTGCTGGCAAATTCCAGACACAAGCGCCACCTTGTGCATCTGGCTTACATAGGTTCTTTGGCTTTGCAGGCAAGCAAGCACCTTAACTGCTGAGCCATCTCTCCAGCCCTTTTTATCCTCTCTCCACCTTATTTTTATTTTTTTGTTTTTTTGAGGTAGGTTCTCACTCTAGCTCAGGCTGACCTGTAATTCACTATGTAGTCTCAGGCTGGCCTCAAACTCACAGGGATCCTCCTACTTCTGCCTCCCGAGTGCTGGGATTAAAGACATGTGTGACCATGCCCGGCTTCCACCTTATGCTTTTGAGACAGGATCTTGTATTGAAGCCAGCTCACTGAGCTGACTAGACTAGGAAGCAGCAAGCTCCAGGGATCCTTCTGTCTCTACTTCCCTAGAGCCACCACACTGCCACTCCTGGAATTTTTACATGGGCTCTGGGGAGCTGAACTCAGGTCCTCGTGCTTGCATGGCATGAAGCAGAGAAACATATCCTCAGTCTCTGTCACAAAGAAGAAAGGACAGATCCAAAGTTGTCCTCAGACCTTTGCATATGCACCATGACATGTGTACACACACACACACACACACACACACACACACACGCATCACCCATACACAAGTTTTAAAAAAGTCTGAGGCCACTATGAAGAAAATAATGACTGAGCTCAAGTTTTGTCATAATACATGTGATGGTGGGCAAGAGTACATGCCATTGAAAATCTACCAAGTCCTCTGGTGGAGGAAAAACTAGCAAGATCCCTGTGGAGAGGGCTACACAGACCTCTCTCCTAACTCACACGAATGCACCCCTTTTGTACTGTTACTCTATCCCTTCCTGACTGTAATTATTCAGGTGGTAGACACCTGTCTCAGGAAGAGCCAGACCATCTATTGTACTGAATCAACTAGAGCCTGTCCCTTGGTAATTAGGACTAATTAACTGCTGCTAGAACTATACCTAAGCAGACAGCTAGGACAGCTTTCTTTGGTTTTGGTTACAAGGTAGCATTAAAAAAAAAAAAAAACCAACAACAACACTTCTGCAGGCTGGGGAGATGGCTTATCAGTCAAGGCGCTTGCCTGCAAAGCCAAAGGACCCAGGTTCAATTCCCCAGGACCCACATAAGCCAGATGCACAAGGTGGTGCATGCATCTGGAGTTCATTTGCAGGGGCTGGAGACACTGGTGTGCCCATTCTCTCTCTCTCTCTCTCTCTCTCTCTCTCTCTCAAATAAATAAATAAAAATAAACACTTCTGCACAGTGAGGACAGAAACAAAGACCAAAAACCATGTAGTCCATAGAGACGAACCAGAAAAGGGAGAGATGTAGAGAGGGAAACTGCAGGAGTTAAAGTCTGTGCTTTCTAGTTCTTGCTCTGGTCTTGTGTGAGGCCTGGCTGGGCTCTGGCTCTACATCCCAGGAGATACCCTTTGATTAATTCACTGGCTTTTCATCTTCACTTGCTATTTGCTACTTGAGTAGAATTTGTTACTTCAAATTCAATGAATGTTAACCCTGGCATTAGAACTGTTTATTTTTCATCCTAGGAGTGCCAGGGGTCTGTCCCAAAAGACACATTAGCAGGTGGTGCTGCAGTCGAGATGGAATGTCCCTTTGCTAGTGCTTGGTGCACAAATCAGCCTTTAGGGCAGCTAAGACAAGGGCTTGGGTTAGTTACTTTTCTCATTAGCAGCTTAAGAAAGGAAATATCTATTTTAGCTCATGATTTGAGAGAATGCAGCCCCCCTCTCTCTCTGTTTCTCAAATAAATAAATTGATTAATTAAAAACCTTTCATCAGGGCTAGAGAGATGGCTTAGTGGTTAAGGCGCTTGTCTGTGAAGCCTAAGGACCTATGTTCAATCTCTCTCCAGATCCCATGTAAGCCAGATGCGCAAAAATGAGGCAAGTGCAAGGTCACAGATGCCCTCTAAGGTAGTGAAAGCTCTTGGGGTTCAATTGCAGCGGCTGAGGCCCTGGTGTGCCAATTCTCTCCCTGTCTCTCTGTCCCCCTCTCTCCCTCTCTTTCTATTAAAAAAAAACAAAACACTATCATCAACCTCTTGAAGTTAATGGCTACTAATATTTTGGCATGGATTGTTCTAGATTTTTCTATTTCACGTATTACCTATTTAAATAAAAATATCATACTACATTATGCATATTCTTGTATAAATTAATTGTTAATGTTTTCAGGCCAAGATTTTAAATGGTTAGTTTCTAATCTGTTGCTGGGACATAATTTGTTTAATGGTCCCTACTCTTGGCTATCTAGGCTGTTTTTACGACTGTTAATTGATGTACTTTGTTCTAGTATTTTCTTTGTTATATATATATATCTCCATCATATTATCCATTGTATTATATATGTAATGGATAATTATACTGTATGGATAATATACTGTATTAAGGGTTGGCCTCTTGCTTTTGTTTTTAACATTAAATTGCTATAGGAAAGTCAGGTTCTGAGTTTTGTGCTGGCTACTGGATGTCTAGTACGTATCACAGTCCATGGCATGACATAACCTGATTGACTTAGAGAATGTTAGTACATCTTATTAATGTAGCTGCAGAACCACATAAACTGGGCACCATGTCTCTGGCCTATAATTCATCACTTAGAAGGTGGGGGCAGGAAGAACAGACTTTCAAGGCCATCCCTGACAAAAAAGCAAGTTTGAGACTATACTTGGGAGTCTTGAGACCCAGTGACAAAGAAAGAGAGAGAGAGAAGGAGGCAAGGAGAGTGTAAGGAAAAAAAAAGAGGATGTTGTTTGGAAGGTCTTTAAGCTAATATAACCATTCTAAGTTATGGTGACAGAGGCACCATGAGTCCAAATGGCACCTTCATATGAAACAGAAAAATATGACCCTTCTCCAAGTCATTTTAATGCCCTTTGTAAGGAAATTATCCTAACTATGAATATAGAGGTGTGACTTGCCCCTTTGCAAGCCAGAAGCTACAAAACTTGAATCACCGGCTTGTCCTGAGGCTTTAGGGAGCCCGATTTAATCTACCTGGAGCCCTGTGAGCTTAACAGGTCATGCTAAGTAAACTACGCTCCTTTTCAAAAATACCAACAAAATTCAGCTTTTACCCTATCTTCTCTCCAGCTCTTTAAAAAAAAAAATAAAAGAAAAAAAACTTTTCCAATGTTCTGTAATCTGTTCTCTAATTTCTTGGATTATAAATCCTGTTTGTTGACAGAGACAATGGAAATACCAGTTTATGATAAAACAACTTCTTTTAAAATACTTATAACTGTGACTTTAACATATAAAGAATTGGTTTTGTATGTGTATTTTATTTGAAATAACTTTTTTCTGTTTTGTTTTTCGAGGTAGGGTCTCCCTCTAGCCCAGGCTGACCTGGAATTCACTGTGTAGTCTCAGGGTGGCCTCAAACTCATGGTGATTCTCCTACCTCTGCTGCCTGAATGCTGGGATTAAAGAAGTATGCCACCACACCCGGATGAAAAAAACTTTTAAAACAATTTTGTTAGAGAAACACTTTATTTCTAGAGTATAACCAGCCTAAGAATTTACCCATCTATTTTGTTCTTGATGAGTGTCCATCAACTGAAAACATATTCAATACTCAGTGTCTGAACTTCCCGATGTAAACTTGTGAACATAGGCAGTGAATCTCACAGCGGTATTATAATGACAATAATTTTAAAAACTATATAAACGTCTCACTATCAGTGACCTGACAAGTTGAGCAGGTGTGAGGAGGTCTGTGTATTGATTTTTAATGTCTGAAACTTTGTTGAAGTACCTATGTGTGAAAAGAAAAAAATTAGAAGCAAATTTTAATTTCAAATAGCATTCTGAGACCTTTCTCACATAGTAGAGGCAGAAGAATGCATTTCAATAAAAAGCGGGTTTTCTCCTCTATTCTGTCTGCTGCTGCCATCTAGAGTGAAAACGAGGTACTGGAGGCCGGTCTCAACAGGCAGCTGAGAGCTCAGGGCCTCAGGGCCTCAGGGCTGCTGTGGTTTCCTGCACAAGATTAAGTCCATCAACATTCTGTCACAGGGTCAGGTATCTGACTGAAAAATGTCAAATGAGGCCTCCCACCCCTCCCTAAGGTGCTGTTGGTAGTTAATGTCTGCTGGTGGAGGTGTGGGTGGGGGGCATTCTCTTCAGTAGTATAGCCAGTGGTTAGTAGTTTACATTCCAGTCAATAGCTCTCACCGAGCCTCAGTTCAAGTAACCCTAACTCAGTCGGTCACAAAAAAAACATGACATGAAAGTGAGGGGTCTGGTTGGGAAGAAGGGGGGCAAGAGAGGATAATGGGAGTGAAAATGATCAATGTACATTATATAATCTATGAAATTGTCAAAAAGAAAATTAAAAGAGAGGGAGAAGGAGGAAGAGGGTGAGAGAGAGAGAGAGAGAGAGAGAGAGAGAGAGAGAGAGTTCTTAGGCCAGAAGGAGGCTTGCAAGAGGACTGGACTGGTCATGTCAAGAATGGGTGGTGTACATGGGGTAGCAGGCGTGGGGGGCGTGGTTCAGCAGGTTAGAGCTCTTGCCAAACAATAATGAGGGCCTGAGACTGATCTTTTAGCACCCACTTAAAAAAATGTAGGCGTGGTCTTACATGCCTGTAACCTCAATCCCGTGGGATGTGGGAACAGGAGAATGGCTGGTGCTCACTGGTCAGCCAGATTGAAAAATGCCAGCTCTGGATTTAATGAGACTCATCTCAAAGAAAACTAGCAGAAAAACCATAGAGGAGGACACCCGACACCCTACACTGGCCTTTGCATGCACATCTGCACAAACACATGCATACACCATACACCCCCTCCACACACACACCCACGAAAGGAGAATGAGTGGCTATGGAGTGCACCTGGTACCTCGCCTCAGTCTCTCTGTGCATGCGTCTGCCCTGCTTACCATAACGCTGTCTGCTCAGGATCTGACCAGTGTGTTCATAGTCAGATATAAAGTATGGACAAGGCGGGTCCCGCTGCACTGCACTGTGCTGCCCTGTGAACATGGTTGGCCCCCAGCAAAGCTTGCACTGGTCTCCAGAGTAACAGTGTTAGGATGTACTGACACCTGCAAGAGGGATTGATGCCTGTCCTGTGGAGCTGAGTTCTCTCTGGAGGAACCGGATTGATAACCTTGAGAGTTAGTGGGTGCAAAGTGAGTCGGGTGCCTCCCCTTAGTTTCTTTCACACGTGAACACATGGGCCACCAAGAGTCTGGTTCTCTCTTCTTAAACTTTCCTGTCTCCAAATCTGTCAGCCCAAAGGAACCTTCAAGTATTCAGCCTCAGGGACTTTGTTCAGAGTAACAGAAAACAGACTAAAACCATGAGCCTGCAAACAGCCACCGCATCTGTTTCTAGGTAGAGTCAATTCCACTTGAATGTATTTCAGATCAAGTGGCAACAGGATGATAAAATTTGGGGACTCATCTAGTTTAGTTATTCCATGTCTGATTTGGGGGAAGACATCATCTTTAACCTCACCAGTGGTGACATCATGGGGGAAACCTCAGTATCAATACACAAAAACCTGCCACGAAAGGAGCTCCCTGACAATGCCCGTAACATCTAGAACTTGTCCTAATAGTGCCTCTGTCTCATTTCATAGAAATTGTCTAACTAAAAACAAACAAACAAAAAACCAAAATGTAATTAAGAAAAAATAAAGAAAATCAAAAAAGAAATAAAGACAGGTATAGTAGTGACACCTGTAATCTTAGCACTTGTGAGGCCGAGGCAGGAGGACTGATTGTGAGTTTGAGGATAGCGTGGGCTACAGTGTGAGACCCACTCTTATAAAACCAAACCAAGGGCTGGAGAGATGGCTTAGTGGTTTAGTGCTTGCCTGTGAAGCCTAAAGACCCCAGTTCGAGGCTCGATTCCCCCAGGACCCATGTTAGCCAGATGCACAAGGGGGTGCATGCGTCTAGAGTTCGTTTGCAGTGGCTGGAGGCCCTGGTGCACCCATTCTCTCTCTTTCTCTCTCCCTCTCTATCTGCCTCTTTCTCTCTCTGTCTGTCGCTCTCAAATAAATAAATAAAAATGAACAAAAAAAAGTTAAAAAAAACCCGAAACATACAAAAATATCAAGTCAGGGCTGGAGAGATGGATTAGCAGTTAAGCGCTTGCCTGTGAAACCTAAGGACCCTGGTTCAAGGCTCAATTCCCCAATACCCACGTCAGCCAGATGCACAAGGTGGCACATGCATCTGGAGTTCATTTACAGTGGCTGGAGGCCCTGGCACACCCATTCTATCTATCTGTCTCTTTCTCTCTCTGTCTGTCACACTCAAATATACTTTAAAAAAATGTCAAGTCAAATCAGGCAAGGCAGGGCTTTGGCATGGCGTGTAGCTAAATGGTAGAACACTTGTGATTCCCTCAGAATGGGCTTGGGCCTCATTGAACCTCCCAACATTCCAATTTCAGTCTTCCCAAGACATTGGGCCCCTTTATTTATTTTAGTTAAAACATCTACCCTCTGTTCTTTATATGACATTTGATGTCACGTATATGTACACACCAGGAGAGGCTTTTACTAACCAATAGGCGGCATTCCACTCCCACCCTAGACCATATTGCTTAATTATATTTTCCTTTGCGTCTGATCTTTTATTATTGAGCCAACATGTATGTATTTTTGTCTCCTACATAAGAATACATAAGTGTCCAGAGGGCAACATCCCATCCATTGTGTTTGTGAAGGCATCCCAATGCCCACAACTATGCCTGCTATGGGCATTAAGAAAACTTTACGGATTGATGAATCATTTTTCAGAGTTCCACTAAATCACATTGGGTGTATCTGTGCTGTGACTATCCCAGTAAATGAAAACAATTTATTGTTGTCCATACAAAATGGAACTCCTTCTATTGTGAAATCTCAAACAAAACCAAACAGCATTAAGGAAGTAAAAAAAAAAAATACTGAAAATGACACACAGCTAATGACAGCTAAACATTTTAGTACAATCGGTACAACAGTGAGAGACTTTGCATATACTGCTTTGTTTGGTTGTTAAATTGTGCCCTTGGGGAAAATTCCTAAACATGGAATTGCAGAGCTGAGATTATATTATTAAAAATATCAGTGTACTACCAAGGCTCAGGGACTTTTGTGAAAGGGGGTGGAAAGATCTTAAGAGGCGCATGGTGGGAGGGAATACCCAGAGGCATTGCTCCCCCCACAGACTGAGTGCTGCTGTCACAACTCATAACTCACGACTCCAAGGCGAACACCAGCAAGCCCATTGAGGAGGGCCCTCAGTGGAACGGGGGCAGGGAGGAGGGAAACGATGGTACCAACACTTGATGTATCCATACAGAGTTTCTACTTAATAAAAAAATGGTACTCTACTTCCAAAAATATCAGTGTGTATTTCTAAACTGCCCTAATTATTTCAGCTTCCAATTTTAAACAATGACCATATATATACATATATATCATAAAGATTATACTCTTTTTATTTTATTAAATTAATTAATTAATTAATTTTTTTTGTTTTTTGTTTTTTCAAGGTAGGGTCTCACTCTAGCTCAGACTGACCTGGAATTCACTATGGAGTCTCAGGGTGGCCTCAAACTCACGGTGATTCTCCTACCTCTGCCTCCCAAGTGCTGAGATGAAAGGTGTGCGCCACCACGCCTGGCTTTTTGTTGTTGTTGTTGTTGTTGTTGTTTTTTGAGTTAGGGTCGCACTCTAGTCCAGGCTCACCTGGAATTCACTATGTAGTCTCAGGCTGGCCTCAATCTCATAGTGATCCTCCTACCTCTGCTACCCAAGGGCTGAAATTAAAGGTGTGCACCACCATGCTCGGCTATGGCATATTCTTAATTGACAAGAAGAGAGAGATGTAGTTACACTATTTTCCAAGTTTATCTAACTGCAGAACTTTTTATTGCACAAAGCTGATATTCTGCAGAAACACATTGATCCTGTAAGTATGAGGGTGTCTGCGGTCGATTGTCAACAAATATAAGGCTGAAACAATAACAATAACAAAACCCTTCAATACTATTTATGACAACTTATAAACCAATACAAAGACAAAACAAAACAAAAAACAGTGCCTGAAAGATTGCTCAGTGGGTAGTGCATGTGTGCACAAGCATGAAGATCTGAGTTCAGATCCCCAGAATGCACCTAAAATGCCAGGTGTGGCATGTGCCTGTGACCCCAGTGCTGGGAGGAAGCGGAGACAGGAGGAACCTTGGGGCTCACTGGCTAGCTTGTCTAGTCACGTTGGTGTTGAGCAAGAGACCCCACATAGCATATATACATGCACTGTATTCCCATCTCCTTACTCCATCTCAACCCACTGTAGGAAAATCAAACCCTGAGGTACAGATGGCAGCCGCTTTGGACATAGAAGGCGTGTGATCCTCTCCCTAGGGTTCCAGCTACTATGGAAGGTCACAAGTGGTGGTCGGAGAGTGTGAGAAAAATCTGACCTCAGGAGTGGTTGTCATGGTCCTTGAAGTCCTCCCTGCTCCAAGTCTGCCTCCATCTGCCTCTCTTTGGCTCGTGGATGGATTACAATGGCGCAGGTCATATTTTTGTTGAACCCATTGGCTCTTTAATGGTTTGCTGGGGTCTTCTGATCTTAAAAAAAAAAAAAATCCCAAGGAATTTTTATTACAGTAAGGTAAATAAAGAAGTCTAACATTTCCATGAGCTCCTGAAAGGTGTCTCTAGTGTTGCTGTAGAGGAGACTGGAGGGCAGCAGTCCACTGCCAACAGCTTCTTTGAGGGAGGGCAGCTTGGGGGCCGGTTGGGTGTTTAGCAGCATAAAAAGGCAGCAGCGCTAGCAAGGGGCAACATTTCTTCCCTCTGTCCTTTCCTCTCCTCAAGAACAAAATAAAAACAGATGCAAGTAGGCTGGAGAAAAAATAAACAAAAAAACCCCCAAAGCTTCATAACGGAAGAATATGTAGAGGTTTATGCTCACGGCGTCACACGATCATTTCCAACATGGTTATGTAATATTCAGAATTGTGAGGTATGAAATCAAATCAGAGGAACTCATAAATTCTCATGGACTCATTTAGTGAGGCCAGAAAAAAAAAAAGAGAGAGAGAGAGAGAGAGAGAGAGTGAAAGGTACACGGTGACTATCCGAAACAGGCCCACTTTCTACTTCTACTTTCTAACGAAAATCTGCCTTCTCAGAAGAGGGGCCTGCGTCACACGGATTTACTCTTATGCTTGTCGTCACCAGAGGGCACTAGTAAATGTTTATGAAAAGTTTAAACTCTGAAAATTACAAAGAACATATAGAGTGCAAAGTTGCAAACACAAAGCCTTTCAAGTCTCTCAGCCGTTCTGTATCT
This sequence comes from Dipus sagitta, assembly GCA_036346955.1. Lineage (NCBI taxonomy): Eukaryota > Metazoa > Chordata > Mammalia > Rodentia > Dipodidae > Dipus > Dipus sagitta. The sequence goes on along the minus strand of CM070781.1, from coordinate 91,316,782 downwards.
TTTCTTTTTCTTTTTTGCCATCATCTAAGTAAAATATTTACAACACCCTTTCAATGGAAGTCTGCAATTGAAATTTACTCCTAAATGAAGACTTGTTTCCCAGTTGAAGTTGTTTTAGATTCAGGTGGCCTTAAAAATATTCACATTTGGGCTGGAGAGATGGTTAAGCGCTTGCCTATGAAGCCTAAGGACCCTGGTTCAAGGCTCGATTCCCCAGGACTCACGTTAGCCAGATGCACAAGGGGGCGCACGCATCTGGAGTTCATTTGCAGTGGCTGGAAGCCCTGGCGTGCCCATTCTCTCTCTCTCTCTCTCTCACTCACTCTGTCTCTCCTTCTCCTCCTCTCTGTCTGTCACTCTCAAATAAATGAAAATAATAAACAAAAAAATTCACATTTGTGTATGTGTGGGTGTGGGTGAGTGCGTGGCATGGTGCGCAAGCCAAGATGAGAAGATCACTTTAGGTGCCAGTCGCCACCTTCCACCTTGTGCAAGGCAGGTCTCTTTGTTGTTCACTGCTGTGTACAGCAGGCTAGCTGGCCTGGAAGCTTCTGGGGAATTCTCCCATCTCTGCCTCCTGTCTCACTGTAGGCATGCTGGGATTATAGATGCTAATGCTTCTGTATACATCTTTATATAGCTCTGGGGATCTGCTTCCACAGCAAGTAATTTAACCCATTGAGCCACCTCCCAGCCCTCAGACTTTTTAAAAAAATATAATCTGTTATAGCAAGTTATATTTATTATGCAATTTAAAAAATATTATTTATTTATTTGAGAGAAAAAAAGGGAGGGAGGGAGAGAGAGAGAGAGAGAGAGAGAGAGAGAGAGAGAGAGGGTGTGTGTGCCAGGGCCTCCAGCCGCTGCAAATGAACTTCAACTGCATGCGCCTCCTTGTGCATCTGGCTTACGTGGGTCCTGGAGAATTGAATGGGGATCCTTTCGCTTTGCAGGCAAACACCATAACCACTAAGCCATCTCTCCAGCCCTGTTATAAATTTTTATGAGGGAGGGAGGGAGAGACAGACTGGGGAGAAGAGAGAATTGGTGCTCCAGGGCCCCTAGCCACTGAAATTGAAATCCAGATGCATGCACCACCTTGTGTGCATGTGTGACTGTGAGCACGTGTCTCCTTATTCATATGGCTTACATGGGTTCTGGGTCCTTAGGCTTTGCAGGCAAGTGCCTTTACTGCTAGGCCATCTCTCCAGCCCCTGTTACAAATTTTTAATTTAAAAAGATATTTTCTTTTTTATGAATGTCTGTGTGTGTTTGGGTGTGTGTATACAGGCATGTGGAGGCTGAGGACAGCCTTGGAGGTAATCTTCAGGAACTATCCTGTCTCCCTCCATTGAGACAGGTCTTTCATTGGCCAGGAGCTCACCAATTAGGCTAGACTGGCTGGCCAGTAAGTTCCAGAAGGCCTTCTCTCCTGCATCTGCCTCTCTACTGCTGGAATTGCAAGTGTGTGCCTCCATGCCTGGCGGTTTTATATGAGTAGTGGGGATTAAATTCAGCTCCTCCCGCTTCTGAGACAAGCATTTTACTGACTGAATCATCTCCCTAGACCTACAAAAAATGACATCTTGCCTTTGAGAGTCTCTTGTGGCACCCAGGTTAGTGTGAGTGGGGCTTTTCCTCTTTTCCTCAGCAAAGAGCCTGTTGCCCAAGCCAGGCTTCCAATGTGCATATGAAAAAAAAAAAAAAAAACTATGTGGCTATCTTGGTGGTGGAGTAAGGCTGAGGTAGATGGGATTATTAGGTGCTGTTGGATATTATGGATAATTTGAAATAACAAAAAGTGATTTCCCTTGGGACCAAAAGAAAAGGGAAAAGAGACAGTATTGAACCAATGCCAACACGTACACCAAAGGAATGTTCCCATAGACATTGCAATACAATGCTGTTTTGTTCAAAACTCAACCCTAGGGCTTGGGAGATGGCTTGGTGGTTAAAGGTGCTTGCTTGCAAAGCCAACTGGGTGGCATTCAATTTCCCAGTACCCATGTAAAGCCAGATGCACAAATTGGCACGTGCATCTGGAGTTAATTTGCAGCAGCAAGAGGCTCTGGTATATACACACATACAGACACACACACACACACACACACACACACGCACACACACACACATATTCTCTCTCTCTCTCCTTCTGTGTGTGTGTTTCTCTCCTTGCTAAATAAATAAATGAAAATATTAAAAAAATTCAACTCCATAAAATGCTTCTTTTAATGAATTCAGAATATGGTTTCTTTAAGCAGTAATTACAAGCTTATGAATTCAACTTACACAATATGAGTTCTACTTTATTTATTTATTTTACACTGAAACAAGGAAAACTACGAGAGTGAAGTTCACTATTATAATTTTAGCAAAAGAGAAGAAAGCAATTATGTGTTTGGGGTTTGGTATCAAGTAGACAGGACTTGCTTTCCAGAAAGGAAGTGAAGGGGAGGAGAGGAACAAAGAACGAGAATAAGATTGAATGTGAAATCTGCTTTTATTTCTTTGCTAAACTGAAGATGAGGGCTCAGGGTGTGGCTCAGTGGTAGATACTTGCCTATATTTGTGAGGAAGGAGGCCTTGAGCTTGATCTTCAGCACTGAAAAAAAAATAAGTAAATAAAGCGGATATAAAAGGGTTAAAAAAGGCTCTAATTTCCTTCCCTCCTCTCAAAGTAGTCACCAGCTTCAGAATCATGCCTGGTAAAAATGATGCCAGGCCAACTTCAGGGATGGTGAATATTGACCTCTTTTTCAGCCCAAATCTCAGAGGTTGACAGAGGACATTTTCTAGCCTGATGCACTCAACAGAAGTTCACGTCAGCCATGCTTGATGATGTGTAGGCTCACAGGAAGGGCTATCACACAAACACCTCCGACTTAAAACAAAGACATTAAAACAAAGAAAATCTGCACAAACTGCATCCTACTATCTAGGTGCAAGGAGATCTTATCTGTCTCATTCCTGCTCTGATCCGGCCCCAGCAAATTCTAAATTCTGCTGCTTCTCACTCCACCTCTGTTTTATTTTTCAGAGCTGCTTTATTGTTGTTGTTATTTTTTCCTCTATGACAACTGGGGCCCTCTGAGGCTTGATTCTGCCCTCAGTGGGTCATCAATGGAATTTCTCAATACAGTGGGTCTTTGTGGTTCGTTTTCTGAAGTAACTTTCATTCCAACTACTCAGATGCATTGTTAAATAAGTAACCATCCACCCACGTGTAAACACAAAAAAGAAAGGTAGCTTTTCTTTCCCCCGTGGAGTGGTAGATGGGAGGGCGCAACTACCGAGGACTCCTGTGCACAGCGTGGTACTTATTACTCAAGGAATATTTTAGTGACTTTTTTTTTCCCAGCTAAAATACTATAGGTTTGTTTAAATTTTAATTGCTACCTCAAAGGTTAAAAAAAATTCAATTCCCACAAATGCACACATTCTTATTTTGTAGTTTGCAAATGCACAAAACAGAAGTTTCCATCACATATTTATGGCAAAAAGGAAATACAGGGAAAAGCCCATTTGTTTGGTAATAAACTCCTGTGCATGGACGTGTGAGACCATAGCATGTGGCAGGTCATTTGCACAGAAATGTAAACGGTGTAAACCAAGGAAGACTAAATTCACTACTAAGACATAGCAAGCATAGGGCTGAGGCTCATGTGTTTGACTGTGAAATGTCCCCCATAGGCTCATGTGTTTGAATGCCTGGCTTCCCGGTTGGTGGTGCTGTCTGGGGAGATTACAGCATCCTGGGGAGCCTGAGCCTCACTGGAGGAAGTGGGTCACTGCCAGCCAGCATTGGGGTTTCCCAGCCTGGCTCCACTTCCTCTTGTTCTTGCTGAAGGTGGTCGCAGTCTGACAAGCTATTCTGACTTTCCTTACTATGTTGGCCTGAATCACCGCAAACTGTGAGCCCAAATACCATAATAAATCCTTGTCCCCTAAGCCACTTACGGCCAGATATTTGATCACAGAGATGAGGAAAGTAATTACTGTAGTCCCCTTAACTCCTGAAAGCCAGAGCCATCCCAGAAGAAAGAGTTCCTTCTGCAACATGTCACCCCATAGGTTCTTAGGATACTGATATCAAGAGTGGCATTCAGTTTCAAGGCATTCTCGTTTTGCATTGCTTTAATAACAAATTGGCATAGTTACTGGCACAAAAACTGTATCTATATTGTTGCAGTTACCTATTCATTGCTGGGACAAACATCTGACCAGAAACAGCTTATGGGAGGAAAGGGTTTATTGATTTCAGGCTGACAGAGTCTAGGGAAAGCTTCATCATGGCTGAAGAACCTGGCCCACTTCATACATCCTTAGCAGAGAGGCACAAACAATAGCCATCAGGCATGAATAGCCAGAGCTCAAGTTGGCTCTGAATACACCTAGTGGGGCTGGACTGAAGATCTGCCTCCAATGACACACCTCCTCCACTAGGGCTCTGCCTGCTGAAGACTAAGAAGAAAACCTAATCAAAAATAACTAAGGCAGAGCTGGGCGTGGTGGTGCATGCCTTTAATCCCAGCACTCGGGAGGCAGAGGTAGGAGGATTGCCGTGAGTTTGAGGCCACCCTGAGACTCCATAGTGAATTCCAGGTCAGCCTGAGCTAAAGTGAGACCCTACCTCGAAAAAACACACACAAAAAATAACTAAGGCAGGCTGGAAAGATGGCTTAGTAGTTAAGGTGCTTGCCTGCGAAGCCTAAGAATTCCTGTTTGAATCTCCAGGTCTCACATAGGCCAGATGCACAGTGATGCAAGCACACGATGTCACACATGTGCGCAAGGGGGACCATGCATGTGGAGTTTGTTCACAGTGGCATGCCCATTCTCTCTCTCTTTGCCTCTTTCTCTCAAAATAAATAGATTTAAAAAATACCTAAGGCTATGGGGGAACATACATTTACATCCAAACCGTAATATATTTCTTACAGTTTCTTCAAGTCAAAAATCAGTGTAGCTTAGGTCCTATATTCCATATCACACAGGGCGGCATTCAGTGTGTTGGCTGGGTTTCTTTCAGGAGTTCAAGACTCTACTCCAAGTTCACTCATTGACAGAATTCATACCATGATGGCTGTAGACCTGAGATCTCTATTTTTTCTGCTGGCAGTGAGACTGGGGCCATTTCAGCCCTTGGAAACTTTTAGCATTTGCTTGAGCCTGCCAGAGTTGGATGCTGTGGCAGCTACCTTCTCATCATTGCTGGGACTAAACACCTGACCGAAGGAGCTCATGGAAGGAAAGGGTTTATTTGAGCTTACAGGTTTGGGATGGGGGAACGTTTCACCATGGCCAGGGAAAACATGGCAAGAGGGGCTGGAGAGATGGCTTAGTGGTTAAGGCATTTGCCTTCAAAGCGAAAGGAACTCGGTTCAATTCCCCGGTACCCATGTAAGCCAGATGCACAAGGGCGCGCATGCGTCTGGAGTTCGTTTGCAGTGGCTGGAGGCCCTGGTGTGTCCATTCTCTCTCTCCCTCTCTCTGCCTTTTTCTCTCTCTCTCAAATAAATAAATAAATAATAAAGTTAAAATTAAAAATAAAACATGGCAAGAACAGACAACAGGGATTCACATCTTGTCACACCAGCTGGGAGGAGACAGCAGGAGGGAGCTCACTAGTACTGGCAAGGGCGCTGGATTATGAAATGCCAAACCCCACCTCCAGTGATCCACCTCTTTCAGCAAGACTTCACCTCCCAAAGGCTCCACCAGCTAAAGATTAAATAGGTGGTTTAATCACAAGCACACGAGGCTATTACGGATGTTTTACATTTCAAACCACTACAGATACTAATCAAAGAGATGAGACTTTAGGTCCAGAATTCTTTGTTATAGCCATAGCAATTGTCAGAGCATCAGAACTGTACAGGCTGTCTGTGCCCACATCCCGCTGGCTATGTGGAGTTGGATGGATGGGTTGAATGCACAGACTGCATTACAGTAAAGGAATTCTGAGCTGAATCTCTTATAATGATCAGTAGGTGTTGCAGTCAGGTTCTCACTGCTGGCAGAAAACACCCGACCAAGAGTAGCTTGTGGGGAATAAAGGTTTATTTTGGTTTATAGACTAGAGGGGAAGCTCCATGATGGCAGGGGAAAATGATGGCATGAACAGAGGGTGGACATCACCCCCTGGCCACCATCAGATGGACAAGAGCAACAGGAGAGTGTGCCAAACACTGGCAAGGGAAAACTGGCTATAATACCCATAATCCTGCCCCCAACTGCCTCGGGGAGGTGTGAATTCCCAAATCTCCATCAGCTGGGAACCTAGCATTCAGAACACCTGAGTTTATGGGGGACACCTGAATCAAACCACCACAGTAGGCAAGTTTGCCCTTTGTCCCAAAGAGAGATCTTCAGAGACCTTCCTGAAAAGATAGTTCCAAGCGATGGTCAGTGGCTCTGTGCAGAAGACATGGGGAATTATCTGTCAATAACTTCCACTGTGCTGGACGTGGTGGCGCACGCCTTTAACCCCAGCAGTGGGGAGGCAGAGGTAGGAGGATCGCCATGAGTTCAAAGCTACTCGGAGACTCCATAGTGAATTCCAGGTCAGCCCGGTCTAGAGTGAAACCCTACCTCGAAAAACAACAACAACAACAACAACAAAACAAAACAAAACAAAAACAAAACAAAAAATAATGCCCACTGTTCAGTTTCCAAAATCAATACTTTAACAATGATGCAGTTAGTTCTATTACTTCCTTCCAAGCTATCACATGCCACCGGTGATCCCATTAATATCCTCTCTCTTCATTTATTTGCCATGTGGTCTCCAACTCCTTCAAGCTGACGCAGCTCACCAATCTGTCTTTCATGTCCAAGATATTTTAAATACCAGCTAGTTTCTACAAGTCGTAGAAAGTACCTGATTTTTGATTTGCCTGGTATTTTTCCTTATTAACGAATCCAAGTTATGCTTTTCTGACAATAGAAAGTAGTGATGTCTCATTTTATTGTGTCTTATCAGGGCACAATGACAATGTTTTGTCACATGGGATAATGATGCTATTAAGGTGGGGCCGTCAGGTTTTATCTGTTTGAAATAGGATATTTTCCCATTAGAATAATAAGCTTTTTTGTGGAAAATATTTCAGATTATCTGTCTAGCTTTTCTGTAACAATTTTGCACATCATAATTTTAACATCTTTTGATGATTCTTGCCTGAAATAGTTACTACTGTACTGTTTGCCAGACAGTGATCTATTTCAATTACTCTTAACTGGTGAGATTCTCCTGTAAGAACCAATGTTTCCTTCTATTCATTTACTTATTAATTCAGTTGTTTATATCAGCATAGATTCATGGACTGCTATTTTATTTATTTATTTATTTATTTATTTACTTATTTTTGTTTCTCGAGGTAGGGTCTCACTGCAACCCAGGCTGACCTGGAAATCACTATGTAGTCTCAGAGTAGCCTTGAACTTACAGTGATCCTGCCTCGCAAGTGCTGGGATTAAAGGTGTGCGTCACCATGCCCGGCTGGACTGTTATTTTAATTTTTGAGTTATGATTCAAATAACTGTCATTATTTCTTTTGTTACTCAAATTGTCCCAGATTTGGCCATTGGGCGTCTTCAAGTCTTCAAGTTGGAACTTCTGTTATTTTGACTTATTCTCACTGTGCTTTTAGTACTTCCTTACTTTCTGGTAACAGTGATAGACTGTCATTACTTCTGGATCTAGGAGTGCGTGCGCACACGCGTGTGTGCATACACACACACACACACACACACACACTGACACACAACCTATTTTTATCTATATATTAAAAATCACTGTTTACTTCTCTGAAGCCTCTTATACCTAAATCAGGCAGAGACACAAGAATAAAAAATGATAGACAAATATCCCTAAAATCTTAGACATGAAAATTCCCAATATCCTTGCAAACTGAATTCAAGAACACATCAAAAATATCCACCTTGATCAAATAGGTTTCATCCCAGGGATGTAGGGATGATTGAACATACAGAAATCGATAAATGTAATTCACCACATAAATAAATACAAGAATCACATGATTATTTCAATAAATGCAGAAAAGGCCTTTGACAAAAAACAACTCTTCATGATTAAAACACTGGAGGGTCTAAGGATAGAGGAACCATATCCCAACAAAATAAAGGCTGTGTAATAAAGCACCTGAGGCCCAGATCACACTAAATGGGGAAAAATTTGAAGCATTCCCATTAAGGTATGAACCAGAGTGCAGACTTTTACCATTGTTTTTAACATAGTACTTGAAATTTTAACAATAAGACAAGAGAAACAAATAAAAGGGACCCAAATTGGTAAGGAAGAACTCAAATTAACTGTATTTGTAAATGAAGAAATTTTATACATAAGTGATCCAAAAAACTCCACCAAAAAATTTCTAAAGGTGATAATTTTTTTCAGTAAAGTGGCAGGTTGCAAAATCAATACACAAAAATCAGTAGCCTTCCTATATTCACAAACTAAACATATGGAGAAAGAGATACGTAAGAGATACGTATTCCATGTTAAATAACCACAAAAAATTAAATACCTTGGAATAGTACTAACTAAGGAAGTGAAAGACCTATACAAAGAAAACATAAAAACACTGAAGAAAGAAATTGAGGAGGACAGGAAAAATAGAAAGATCTCCCATGCCCATGGATTGGAAGAAGTAATATTGTGAAATAGCCATCCTACCAAAAGCATTATGTAGATTCATGCAATTCCAATAATAATTCCAGCAACATTATTCACAGAGATAGAGAAAAATAGTCTCAACATTCATATGGAAGAACAGAGGGCCTTGAATAGCCAAAAATACCCTCAACAAAAGAAATATGTCTGATGGTATCACCATACATTTCAAGATATACTACAAGGCCATAGTAACTAAAACAGCGTGGTACTGGCACAAAATCAGACACAAAGATCAATGGAATAGAAAGAAGACTCATCTCTAAAAATATTATTTATTTGACAGGGAAGGGGGGGAGAGAGAGAGAGAATGGGAGCTCCAGGGCCTCCAGCCACTGCAAACTCCTGACATGTGTGCCCCTTGTGCATCTGGCTAACGTGGGTCCTGGGAAATCAAACCTGGGTCCTTTGGCTTTGCAGGCAAATGCCTCAACCACTAAGCCATCCCTCTAGCCCAACACCCATCTCTAAATTCAAGCAACTACAGCTACCTGATCTTTGATGAAGGGGCCAAAGTACACATTGGAGAAATGATAACATCATCAACAAATGATGCTGGAGAAATTAGATAACCACCTATAGAAGAATGAAATTAGGCTCACGTCTCTTGCCCTGCACAAAAGTTAACTCTAAATGGATTAAGGATTTTAATATAAGGCTTGAAATTCTAAAACAATTAGAAGAAAAGCCAGGGAGAACACACCACAATATAGACGCAGGGAAAGACTTCCTGAAGAAGACTCTAGTAGCACATGAAATTAGATCAACTCCCAACCATTGGGACCTCATAAACTAAAAAATGCGACTGTACAGACAAGCAAACCATCAACAAGGCCAATAGATATCCCACAGAATGGGAGAAAATCTTCACCAGCTACACCTCTGACAAAGGTCTAATATCTAGAATCTACAAGGAACTCAAAAAACTAAATGATAGGGCTGGAGAGATGGCCTAACAGTCAAGGCACTTGTCTGTGAAACCTAAGTACCCAGGTTCAATACCCCAATACCCATATATGCCAGATGCACAAGGTGGCACATGTGTCTGGAATTCGTTTGCAGTGGCTAGAAGCCCTGGTGTGCCAATTCTGTCTCTCTCTCAAATACATAAAGTAAAAGTAAAAATAAACTTTAAAAATTAATCAGTAAAAAATCAAACAACTCAATCAAAAAATGGGGTAGAGAACTGAACAGAGACTTCTGAAAGGAAGAAATACAAATGGCCATTGCACACTTAAGGAGATGCTCAACATCTTTAGTCATCAGAGAAATGCAAATCAAAACGATTCTGAGATTCCACCTCACTCCAGTCAGGATGGCATTCATCAAAACATTGAATCACAACAAATGCTGGTGAGGCTGTGGGGAAAGAGGAACCCTTACCCACTGCTGGCAGGAGTGCAAACTTGTACAACCACTATGGAAATCACTATGGAGACTCCTGAAAATGATGAAAATAGACCCACCATTTGATCCAGCTATACCACTCCTGGGCATATACTGTAAAGACTCCATTTTTCCCTAGAGATACTTACTCAGCCATGCTTTTTGCTGCTCTATTGACAATAGTTAGGAATTTGAAGCAGCCTAGATGCCCATCAACTGGTGAATAGATAGTGAAAATGTGGTATATACACACAATGGAATTCTATCCAGTGGTAAGGAAAAATAAAATGATGAAATTTGCAGAAAAAAAAGATGGAGTTTGAAAAAAAATCATCCTAAGTGAGGACACACAGGCACAAAAATATAAATGTCATATGCTCTCTCATCTGCAGTTCCTAACTGGGATCAACTGGAGATGAGTGCAAACAATAGTAAGCATCAAGTATATGGGCATAAAAGTAGAATTAGGGCTGGAGAGATGGCTTAGCGGTTAAGCACTTGCCTGTGAAGCCTGAGGACCCTGGTTCGAGGCTCAATTTCCCAGGACCCACGTTAGCCAGATGCATAAGATGGCACACATGTCTGGAGTCCATTTGCAGTGGCTGGAGGCCCTGGCATGCCCATTCTCTCTCTCTCTCTGCCTCTTTCTCTGTCTGTAGCTCTCAAATAAATAAAAATAAAAATAATGGGCTGGAGCGATGGCTTAGCGAGGCTCGATTCCCCAGGACCCACGTCAGCCAGATGCACAAGGGGGCGCACGCATCTGGAGTTCGTTTGCAGTGGCTGGAGGCCCTGGCATGCCCATTCTCTCTCTCTCTCTCTCTCTCTACCTCTTTCTCTGTCTGTCTGTAGCTCTCAAATAAATAAAAATAAAAATAAAATAAAATAAAGTAGAATGTAAGCAGCAGAGAGAAGAAAGAGGAACACAGAATAGGAGTTACTTTACTTGACAGGTTAGAGGAGGGACAGAATATAGGGGAGGGAATTACACAAAAGTTAAAACAACATGAATCAGTCCCATAGGAGCCCTCCTTCTGGGTAGCATTCTACAAGCTATAACCACCAATAAAGGGGGAGAGGGAATAGTCCAGACAGACTCTGGCAGGTAAATCCAAGGCCCATAATTGGGCATCCCCCAACAGTGAGATGTTGGCTAGGGAGATCCATGAGGTTCCCCAAACAATGTAGACCATTATCAAAATACTTGATTACCTGTTAGAGCTAAAAGGTAAGATCCTACTGTGGAAGACATCACAGGCTGTGGTCACAGGACATCAGAATACCATGCTAGAACCAACAGGGAAACTAGCTCCTTCCTGGCCAGCCCTCATAGCATTGGAAAGCCCTATGAGAACTTCTGGAAGACAACAGTCACCAACAGCATGAATAAGGAGGGGACCCTGCCGACTATGAAATCAACCAGCTGCTCAAGAAGTACACACTTGTGCCACAGTGGCACAGAGCCTCTGTGGGTAATCAACCTTTCTCTGATTGGGCATGAGGCCTGCTCAGTGTGAGAGAATTCATCTCTGGTATTGGAAACTAAGTCAGAATCCCATGGTCAGGAAACTCACACACTTCAGAGAGAAGCTCTGTTGTTCTCCGGAGAACAAGAATGGGCTTTACATCAAAAAGTCTCTCAGCCAGGCACAGTGGCGCACGCCTGTAATCCCAGCACTTGGGAGGCAGAGGTAGGAGGATTGCTGTGAGTTCAAGGCCACCTGAGACTACATAGTGAATTAAATTCCAGGTCAGCCTGGGCCAGAGTGAGACCCTACCTCAGAAAAAAAAAAAAGTCTCTCAAATAACTTTCCATATCCTCCCCTTTAGCCCAAGATGCTCTCACTCTTGGTTGGAGAATGTTTTGTTTTACAGAAGTCAGAGAAAACAGGAAAACCAAGAACCATTGATAAGACAAAAAGATAGCAGACTGCCCACCACTAGACATGCCACCTCTACCACATCTGCTGGGTACCAGGAGAACTTGCAGAAGAAGAGGCAACATAAGCACTACTCTTACTAGTAGCCTGACAACCAGCTCCAGGGTGATGGTGACAGACACAGTGATCAATCAAAACCCATCAAAGCAGAAATCCAGAGGCTACAGAAAACTCAACACTAAATCAGGTGCCAACAGACCTGCCAAGGCTCGGGGAACATTGCAGAAGAGGAGTCAGAAAGCTTGTAAGAACCATAGAGTGGATAGGAATATCCTGAGACATATTCCCCCTGCTACCTCACAGGGACTGATGGCCTTCATGACCCCACAGTGAACCCCACTGAGGAAGGCCTCAGAGAAGCAAGCAGAGGTGAGGCTATAAAAGAGCCAGTGCAAACGAACTCCAGATGCATGCGCCCCCTTGTGCATCTGGCTAACGTGGGTCCTGGGGGATCGAGCCTCGAACCAGGGTCCTCAGGCTTCACAGGCAAGTGCTTAACCGTTAAGCCATCTCTTCAGCCCTCATTCTACTTTTATGCCCATATACTTGATGCTTACTACTGTTTGCACTCATCTCCAGTTGATCCCAGTTAGGAACTGCAGATGAGAGAGCATATGACATTTATATTTTTGTGCCTGTGTGTCCTCACTTAGGATGATATTTTTCAAACTCCATCTTTTTTTCTGAAAATTTCATCATTTTATTTTTCCTTACCACTGGATAGAATTCCATTGTGTGTATATACCACATTTTCACTATCTATTCACCAGTTGATGGGCATCTAGGCTGCTTCAAATTCCTAACTATTGTCAATAGAGCAGCAAAAAGCATGGCTGAGTAAGTATCTCTAGGGAAAAATGGAGTCTTTACAGTATATGCCCAGGAGTGGTATAGCTGGATCAAATGGTGGGTCTATTTTCATCATTTTCAGGAGTCTCCATAGTGATTTCCATAGTGGTTGTACAAGTTTGCACTCCTGCCAGCAGTGGGTAAGGGTTCCTTAATGGTAGAAGAGACTGGCCCCCTTTCACAGATCCAAGCAGAGAGCAATCACCACCAACTAGCGCACACTAAAAGCAACACAAATGGACAGCCAGCAGCAGAGACCCAGGCAGAACTCGGACTGCTCTGCATATCTTTGGGCTAGAAATCAGATCTGCTCCCATCGACAGTTTAGGGCTGGACTCCAGGATCCACCTGGAGTGACAGCTTCTCCAGCCAGGCAGCTGGAAATGTAAGCTAACACCTGAGTCTATTGGGGGTCATATTGTCAAACTACTACATGGAGTTAGAATTAACTTGTAATTTTTTAAAAACTGTATCATATATATAATATATATTATATATATATAATATATGTATTATATATGATATATAAAAGTATAACCTGATATTATATATACCATTATAGAACTTCCCCTGGGTCTGTAAGCCTGAAACAAATCCTGTTCCTTCCATAAACTGTGTCTGATTGGAAGTTCATCCCAGGAACATGGAGCTGACTACAACATACCATGAAAGTTATTTTAGCGCTCTCTTTTCCTTACTTTACACAGATTTTATCCTTCATACTTTCCTCATGCTTCTTTGTAAATTCCCTCTCATCCTGGCTCTGATTTCTGCCTGCATACAATTGTCTTTCTAGAACATCTTGGGCCTGGTTTCTTTATGTTCATTAACACAGTATTTTGAAAGGCATACGTATGACATGTACTAGTGGTTTATTACTTTTTACTGGTGAATGCTATTCCATTACATAGACATACCACAATTTGCATACCCATTTACCAGTTAGTAAGCATTTCTGTATTTTTTAAAACATTTTTATTTATTTTATTTGCAATGAAAGAGAGAAAGAGAAAGGGACAGAGAGAGAATGAGGACCCCACGCCTCTTACCACTTCAAACAAACTCCAACTGCATGCACCACTTTGTGCATCTGTCTTTACGTGGGTCCTGGGGAATCAAACCCAATTTGGCAGGCTTTGCAAGCAAGCATTCCTTTAACTGCTGAGCCATCTATCCAGTCCCTTAATAGGCACTTTTTGTTATTATTTCTAGCAAGTAAGAATAAAGCTTTGAGGCTGCGGAGATTGCTCAGTGGTTAAGGTGCCTAACAACCCAAGTTTGGTTCCCAGTGCCTGTGTAAAGTCAGATACACAAGGTGGTACATGCACCTGGAGCATTTACACTTTTTGTGAACATGTATATTTTATGTATATTGGATAAATAACTAGGAATGAGACTGGTGGCCCACATAAGTTTTATTTTTATTTTTAAAATTTTATTTATTTATTTATTTGCAAGAAGAGAGAGAGAGAGAGAAGAGAGAGACACAGATAATGGACATGCCAGGGCCTCTAGCCACTGAAAATGAACTCCAGATGCATGTGTCCCTTGTGCATCTGGCTTATATGTGTCTTGGTGAATAGAATCTGGGTCCTTTGGCTATGCAGGCAAATGCCTTAACTGCTAAGCCATCTCTCCAGCCCAAGTTTTTATTTTAAAAAATATTTTATTTTTATTTATTTATTGGAGAGAAAGAATGGGTGTACCAGGGCCATAAGCCAGTACTAATGAACTCCAGATGCAAGTGCAACTATGTGCATCTGGCTTATGTAGGTACTATGAAATTGAACCTGGGTCCCTAAACTTTGCAGGCAAGTGCTTTAACCACTAAGCAATCTCTCCAGCTTTGGGCCACATAATTTCACATCATTGGTACTGCTGAACTGTTTTTCATATGGTCTGTGCTAATTTGTACCCTCACAAATAGTGTTGGAGATTTCCAGTTGCTCCATATTTTGAGCTGGTATTGTCAATCTTCTGAATTCTAGCCATTCTAGTAAATGAATACTATCTTACTGTGGCTTTGATTTGCATTTTTCTGACAACTAATATTACCAGTATTGTTTTCATGTACTTTATTTGCCCTTTATATATTGTTTAATGAAATATTATTCAAATGCATTTAAAATTTGGCCATTTGTATTCTTATTATTGAATTATACAAGTTCTCTTTTACTAATTTCTACTGGGGGTTAGGGAGATGGTTCAGAGGTTAAATCTCCTTGGAAAGCTTGCTAGTCTGGCCTCAATTCCTCAGTGCCTATGTAAAGTCAGATGCACAAAGGGGCGTGTGTGTCTGGAGTTTATTTTCAGTGGCAAGAGGCCTGGACAAGCCCATATTTCTCTCTCTCTCCCGGCTTCCTTGCAAGTAAATTAAATTTAAAAAGTAAACGAAGGGCTGGACAGATGGCTCAGCGGTTAAGGGAATTGCTTGCAAAGCCTAATAACCTGGGTTTAATTCCCCACAATTCCTACACAAAGGCAGATGCACAAAGTGGCTCATGCCTCTGGAGTTCATTTGCAGTGGCTGGAGGCCCTGGTGTGACCATTCTTTTTGTCACTCTTCTCTCTCTCTCTCTCTGCTTGTAAATAAATAATTAATTTTTTTTTTTTTACAAGGTAGGGTATCACTCTAGCTGAGGCTGACCTGGAATTCACTATGTAGTCTCAGAGTGTCGTCAAACTCTTAGCAATCCTTCTACTTCTGCCTCTCAAGTGCTGGGATTAAAGGCATGTGCCACCACACCCGGCCCTAATGAATAATTAAATATTTTTTAAAGTAAATAATTTCTTGGAATTTTAATTTATGAACATATTGCAAATTGGTTGTATTCCCAGTTGTGTTATCCTTTTATGACTTCTCTTCCTCACCCCATAAGAGTTCTTATATTCTGGATAATTCCTTCAAATTAAGCTTTACTATACAGTGGGGTTTATTATTTTTTTTCTTCAATAATGCCACAAGTATTTTTTCTAGTTTGTCTTTTTTTTTGAAGCTATTGATGCCATTTATTACCATGAAGAAAGTTTATTTTTTAAAATATTTTTATTTGTTTATTTGAGAGAGAGAGAGAAAAAAAAGAGAGAGGGAGGAAGAAATTTCTTCTTTTTCTTTCTTTTCTTTTCTTTTTTTTTTTTTTTTTTTTTGGTTTTTAGAGGTAGGGTCTCACTCTAGCTCAGGCTGACCTGGAATTCACTATGTAGTCTCAGGGTGGCCTTGAACTCACAGTGATCCTCCTACCTCTGCCTCCCGAGTGCTGGGATTAAAGGTGTGCGCCACCTCGAGAAATTTCATTTTTAAGACCATACCCAATTTCCCCTTTGTAAGTCTCCATGTGCATTTTCAGTAATTACCAGAAATGTTTAATTTTGCTCTGGTGCTTGCATTTGTACTTGTATCTTTTCTAACACCTTTATTCTTCTATCTTCTCATGCATCCTTTTCCTGTATAAGTCATAAGTAGTGTCATTTAACTCTCCCATCTGGGACCTATAGAGCTGTGGTTCTCAGCTAGGGAACACGTAGGAGGACATTGCTGACGTCTAGCGGGTAGAGGAAGAGGTGTTACCCAACAGCCTGGGGGCACAGGACAGTTGTCACGCCGGACCCAGACTTTGAATGTACGGAGGCCAAGAAACTACTGTGGCGCTGGGGTGTGTGTGGCTTAGGGTTACAGTGCTTACGCAGCATGTGTGAGGTCCTGGGAGTCAGGGAAGGAGGAAGGAGAGAGAAGTTTTTTTTTTTTTTTTTTTTTTTTTTTTTTGCTCTGAACAGCAATGAATTCTGTTTTCCTCTTTTGCTCTCATTTTTATTTTGTCATAACATAATATGTAAACATTATTCCTCCTCGGTCATCTTTTTTAAATATTTTATTTGTTTATTTATTTGAGAGAGAGAAAGAGGCAGAGAGAGCGAGAGAAAAAGAGAATGGGCGCACCAGGGTCTCCAGCCACTGCAAACGAACTCCAGATGCATGCGCCCTCTTGTGCATCTGGCTTACGTGGGTCCTGGAGAACTGAACCGGATCCTTTGCCTTTGCAGGCAAACGCCTTTAACCGCTAAGCCATCTCTCCAGCCCCCGTTGGTCATCTTTTCTTTTGGTTGGTGATAATTTACATTACTCACATGCACATCTCAATGTCTCATGGTTGGACGAAGCTCATTGAACAAAGAAAACACCATTTTCAGCCGGGCATGGTGGCGCACGCCTTTATTCCCAGCACTCGGGAGGCAGAGGTAGGAGGATCACTGTGTGTTCAAGGCCACCCTGAGAATACATAGTGAATTCCAGGTCAGCCTGGGCTACAGTGAGACCCTATCTTGAAAAAACAAAACAAAACAACAAAAAAAGAAAACATCGTTTTCTTTTCTTTTTTCTTTTCTTTTTTTTTTTTTTTGCTATTTTTTGAGAGTTTCACATATGTACATAATGTACTTTGACTAGATTCACCCCGACATTACCCTTTTGTATCCCATTACTCCCACTGACCCCTCCTTCTCAATTTGGAACTCTGATTTCCTTTTCCTTTAAAATTTCATTCCACGGCTAGGCTTGGTGGCACATGCCTTTAATCCCAGCAGGGGCAGAAGTAGAATTGCTATGAGTACAAGGCCAACCTGGGACTACAGAGTGAGTTCCAGGTCAGCCTGGACTAGAGGGAGATCCTACCTTGAAAAAAAAACACAATTTTTATTCCGTTTTTCTTTTCAACAATTTCATACATGTATATGCTTTTAAAATATTTATTTATTTATTCATTTATTTTCACACGTGTGGGTATGGGTGTGCCAGGTTCTCTTGCCATTGTAAATGAATTCCAGGTGCATGCACCATGTGTGTGTGTGTGTCTTTATGTGGTTGTTGGGGAATTGAACTCTGGCTGGCAGGCTTTACAAGCCAGTGCCTTTAACTGCTGAGCCATTTCCACAGCCTCTAAACTACATTTTGATCATATTCACTTTCCTTGCCTTTTTATATCCTTTCTCTTTCCTACCGAACTGCTCTCCCCAACTCAGAAGTCTGTCTCCTAACGACAGTCGCCAGCTCCACATGGTATGGAACCCTTGAAACATGGCTAGATTGAAGTGAACTGTGGTAGAAATGTAAAATGCACTTAGATTTCAAACATTTAGTATAAGAGAAAAATGCAAAATATCTCATCAATAACTTTTCTGTGGATGATGTACTGGAATTTTAATATTTTGGATAGATTGAGCTAAATGCTCTATATAGTTAAAATTAATTTCACCGCTTCCTTTTATTTTTTAATTTTTTAAAAAATATTTTATTGGGCTGGAGAGATGGCTTAGTGGTTAAGGCACTTGCCTGCAAAGCCAAAGGACCCAGGTTTGATTCCTCAGGCCCCATACAAGCCATATGCACAAGGTGGCACATGTGTCTGGAGTTCATTTGCAGTGGCTGGAGGCCCTGGTGTGCCCATTTTCTCTATCTGCCTCTTTTTCTCTCTCAAATAAATAAATAAGTAAATTAAATTCTTTTAAATATTTTATTTGCATGCAGAGAGAGAGACCCAGAGAAGAGAGAGAGAGAGAGAGAGAGAGAGAGAGAAGAAAAGAGAATG